>APFE030024238.1:93382-133233 GCA_000404065.3 Pinus taeda
TAATTATATTTTTTGGGTTAAAATTCATATAAAACTAACCTTATAAACCAAACACTCTATATTAATTCTTAAATAAAATGTTTACTTAACGAAGGGGTTGCGGGGCAGCATGTCCCAAGTGGGGAAGTAGACGATTCTATATTTTAACGTTGTTTACCTTGTTAAAGTAACAGAATTGGAAAATTTTAACAAAGTGCGGAAGTAGATGAGCCCATATTTTGACGTTGTTGACCTTGTTAAAGTAATAGACTTGGAAAATTTTAACCTCTAGAAACTAGTTCAACATAATTTGTTTAATGTCAAAAGAATGCAATACGGGAAATAAGTTCCGAAAAGAGTGTAAAAGGTTGTTTCATAGTTGAAGTGGAAATATGAGGGGAGGGGAACCATGTTCCTGGGCAAAGAGCAGCGCTTTTCTATCCTTGCTATGCAAACAACATGCAATTCAACTCGACACTAGGCAATCCAAGAGACACCGATAAAAATAGATGTAGAAAAATAGGGTCTCTACACCCGTGGGCTAAGAAAGATAGATAGCAATAGATTATAAATTAATGTAGCCCCATAAATTTATTTAATATTTAATTAAAAGGAATAATATAAAATTGTTCATTAATTCTTTTGTAACACGGAGAGTGGAGCACGAGCACGCATGTATTACATGTGTTAGTTAATTCCAAAAAAGTGTCTCATCATAGCGCATGTATTACATGCGTTGTTCCCAAGCTTTTTATACCTACAAAGTAATTTGTGCCAAACCTTTTAGTAGAGAAAAACTCAAATGGTTGATATATACGAATGAATTCTTCGCATTGGGATGATAACCTAGAATGAATTCTTCGCATTGAGATGATAACCGAGATTGATAATTGAGTCTCTCGATTCAAGAGAAATATGCAGATTTTTTTAGCAATGAGTCTCTCGATTCAATAGAGAAATATGCAGATTTATCTATATACGACACTTTTAGTTATTTTTGAGATCGAAGTCTCTCGATTCCGGACAGAAATATGCAAATTTATCTATACATGACATGTTAGAGCAAAACACTGCGCAGCGGAATATAAAAGACAAATACAATATAAAAACATATACAAATGACACAGTGATTTAACGTGGTTCACTCAACTAATTTGGGCTACGTCCACCAAAGAGAAGCATCAGCAATCTTATTATTAAAATAGGATATTACAATAATTTATTTCTTCACACACTCTACATCATCCCAATATCTGTACGGACATATATTTTATAGCTAAGAAAATCCAACTGACTCATAAATCCTCTCACAACAAATATAGGATGCATTAACTCTTTCCCAACAAAATAGAGCGAATATAGCAAAAAATCTTATTGTTGTCACATACATGAGATTTTGCCCAATTTGTTAAAACCGAAAATCTCAACAATCTCCACCTTGACAACAATTAGCCTGATACTCTGTTTCTTATTTATTTTTATCTTTTCTGCAAGCCAAGAGAAGCCAAACACCAATGTAGCTTCTCTAACAAAACTGGTTTCGTGAACATGTCTGCACAGTTCTCCTTTGTATGCACCTTTTCAAGAGAGACTCCACTTTCAGTGATAACCTGTTTTGCAAAATGGTACTTGATAGGTATATGCTTTGATTTAGTATGATAGGCTGGATTCTTAGCCAAATGTATTGCACTTTGACTATGACAAAATAACTTGATGTTGTCCTGCAACCTACCAAACTCACCAAACAAACCTTTCAACCAAATCGCTTCTTTGCAAGCATGAGAAGCAGCAATGTATTCTGCTTAAGTAGTGGATAAAGCAACAATGTTCTGTAGCTTTGACATCCAGCTAATAGCTCCACCTGCAAGAGTAAAGATATACCCTGATGTTGACCTTCTCTTATCCAAATCACCTGCGAAATCGGAATCAACATATCCGCAAACAAATTCACTACTTTTATTATAAGTGATACAATAATCACTTGTGCCTCTCAAATACCGAAGCACCGATTTCACTGCTGACCAGTGTTCTTTACCTGGATTTGCCATATACATGCCAACCCCAACTGCATGTGAAATATTTGGTCGAGTACAAACCATCGCATACATCAAACATCCTACTACATTGGAATATGGAATTCGAGACATATATTCCTTTTCTTCATCTGTATTAGGACATAAACTAGAAGAAAGCTTAAAATGGGAAGCTAAAGGCACTAACACAGGCTTCACATTGTTCATACCAAACCTCAAGAGCATTTTCTCAATATACTTCTGTTGTGATAGCCACAGCTTACCATTGCTCCTATCTCTGAAAATCTCCATGCCCAAAATCTGTCTTGCTGCTCCTAGATCTTTCATATCAAATGTCCTTGTCATCTGAGCCTTTAACATGTTGATCTCTTCTATGCTTTTGCTTGCTAAAAGCATATCGTCAACATACAACACTAAGATAATGAATATCCCATTACTTAACTGCTTAAAGTAAACACAATGATCATATTCACTTCTTATATATTTCTGACTCAACATGAAAGAATCAAACTTGTTGTACCATTGCCGAGACGACTGCTTCAGGCCATACAATGATTTCTTGAGCCTGCAGACAAATTTCTTATTGTGATGCTGAACAAACCCTTCCAGTTGTTCCATATAAATTTCCTCATCTAAGTCTCCATGTAAAAATGCAGTCTTAACATCTAGTTGATGCAATTATAAATCAAGCAAAGCGACTAATGCTAACAAAATTCTAATTGAAACTATTTTAACAACTGGTGAAAATATCTCATGAAAGTCAATGCCTTCTTTCTGAGAAAACCCTTTTGCGACCAGCCTCGCTTTGTACCTGTCCTCTGTATCATTCACACCCCGTTTCAATTTGAAAACCCATTTACATCCCACAGTTTTCCTGTCTTTCGGAAGTTCAACCAGATCCCATGTACCATTCTTACCTAAGGCCATCATTTCGTCCTTCATAGCTGCTTTCCACTTGTCACTTTTCGAACCTTCTACAGCTTCCTGATAGCACAGAGGTTCATCGTCATTAGTGGTAAATGCAACTGAAGTAACATAATCATCATACCTTTACGGAGGGTGTTTGATTCTTGTAGACCTCCTTAGGGATGTTTCTGGTGCTTCCACAATTGGCTGACTACCATCTGTAGGAACTTCTTCATGATCAGCATCTGAGACCTGTTCATGATCTACATCTGAACCTTGTTCATGATCTGATTCTGAAACCTGTTTTCTAGTATCTAAACTATGGTCATCATGACTATCATTAAAAGTGATTTCAAATTGAATGTGCTGAAAGTCAGATATATTATCATGTTTCAATTTATTATCTACATCTAACTGTACAAGAGAGGATTCATTAAACTTTACATCTCTGTTGATGATGATTTTGCGGGTAGTAGGATCTGACAATCTATATCCCTTTGTTCCATCACCATACCCAACAAAGATATACCTTTTAGACTTTGGATCTAATTTAGTTCACCGATGTTTAGGCACTAGAGCATATGCATCACAACAAAACACTCTGAGTTTAGAATAATCACAAGGGTGACCTTTCCATACCTCTTGAGGAATCTTGCAACCTATCACCATTGATGGTGATCGATTTATCACATAACAAGCTGTAGCCACTGCTTCTGTCCACAATTCCTTCTCCAAACCGACGTTACTCAGCATACTCCTTGCTCTCTCTAAAAGAGTCCTATTCATGCGTTCAACAACTCCATTTTACTGAGGAGTATAAACAATGGTCTTATGTCTCTCGATCCCTGCATCCTTGCAATAATTTTCAAACTCCTTGGAAGTAAACTCACCACCATTGTCAGTTCTTAAACATTTTATAGTTCGACCAGTGATGTTTTCTACCAATGCTCTAAACTACTTGAAAACTATAAAAACATCATACTTCCTTTTCAACATGTAGACCCACACTTTCCTAGAAAAATCATCAATAAAAGATACAAAATATGACGAGCCACCATATGAGGTTGTAGGGGCTGGACCACAAACATCTGAATGGATATAATCAAGTATTCCTTTACTAGTATGTTTGCTTGTTTTAAACTTTTGTTTACTTTGTTTTCCAAACAGACAATGTTTACAGAAATCTAACTTTCCAGACTTTATATTAGGAAGTAACTTGCGATCAGCCAAAATTTTTAACCCTCTTTCACTCATATGGCCCAACCTTTGATGCCATAAGCAAATAGAACTACTATCATGTTCAGACACCGTAGACACATGATCTGACCCTATTCTTCCTTCTAACTGAAATAGATTTCCTACCTTCTTAGCTTTCATTACTAGCAAAATACCTTTGTAAATTTTCATTACTACACCGTGAATTACAGTTTTATATCCATTTGTATCAAGTGCTCCTAGTGAAATTAGATTTTTCCTTAAATCTAGTACATGTCTCACATCAGTTAAAATTTTGGTTATCCCATCAAACATTTGCAGCTGTATACTCCCAATTCCAATAATATTACATGTTACATCATTACCCATGTACACGACTCCATCATTAATTGGTTTATACGTCTTAAACCATTTTTTATGAATACACATGTGGTTTGATGCACCAGAATCTAACAGCCAATGTTGATCATGATTTGACAAATTAACTGATAACACTTCATCACTCATACCTGAACCAGATGCCAAACCTGTATCTATCGTATTTGCTTCCTTCTTCTCTGTCGAAGAATCTTCTTTAGAATTTTGCTGTCGCTTCCAGCAGTCCTTCTTCAAATGCCCCGATTTGCTACGAAACCAACACTTTACCTTACTCTTCTTCCCTTTCGACTTTGAACGTGAGTTGCTCTGCCTGCTGAAGCATCTTTCTTTAGAACGACCTCTGATCATCATTGCTTCTGATGTAGAGGTTTCTAAATTCGTCCTTCTCCTTGTTTCTTCAAATAATAAAGATGCAACTACATCATCAAACTCAAGGGTTTCTGATGAGCTAAGACATATAGAAGTAACAATATGATCCCATGACTCGAGCAACGAGCGCAATAAAGTAATGGCTTTATCTTCTGATGGAAATTTTACTTCTATACTTTCTAATTGCACCAAGAGAGTATTAAAAGCATTAAATGATCAGTAATCGATGTACCTTCCTTCATTCGCAAACTGTACAACTGTCGCTTCAGGATAATCCTATTGGTTAAAGATTTTGTCATGTATAGCTTCTCAAGCTTCATCCACAAACCAGCAACTGTTTTCTCTGACACGATATTAAACAAAACATCATCCGCCAAACACAACTGAATAACACTCACTGCTCTTTCATCCATCTCGTCCCACTCATCATCTGTTATGTTGTAAGGTTGTTTGGTTTTGCCCATCAACGCCTTCCCCACGCCTAGTTGCACAAGCAGATCGTACATCTCACCTTCCAAATCTCGAAGTTGTTTTTGCCATTAAACTTCTCGATCTCAAAACGAGCACTCTGACTTTTCGCCATATTGTATCAACCAAAAAACAATCTCCAATTCCAACTTGTTAATCAATCAAATTAATATCTAACAACAAATGCCTTCGCCTTCTACTGTACTGCCTTTACTTATCAAAAAATCGCTCTGTTGTACAAACTGCAAATTATAAATAAAAAATTGCAGTTTTACCAAACACGGTCCTCGGTTGGTGCGCCAAAAGGGACTTGGCGCCACTTGAATAGCAGACAAACCACGCCAGAAGTAAAATTGCTTTAAGTACCGAAATTGGCCCGACTATTCCCGTCGGATCCGCGCAATCGGGATATTGGTGCCCTGGCACGACTATTAAGGTCGGATCTGCGCCAACTGGTGCTCTTATTTCGTGATTACCCGCGCCAATTCATTCACTGGAATATATTGGCGCGACTATTTCGCCCGAAACCGCGCCAATCGCCGAATCTTTGAAAAAACTCCACCTGCAGCTCTGTCGCATGCACACACCCACTCCAACACACTCTGATACCAATTGTTAGAGAAAAACAGTGCGCAGCAGAATATAAAAGACAAATACAGTATAAAAACATACACAAATGACACAGTGATTTAACGTGGTTCACCCAACCAATCTGGGCTACGTCCACCAAACAGAAGCATCGACAATCTTATTATTAAAATAGGAGATTACAATAATTTATTTCCTCACACACTCTACATCATCACAATATCTATACGGGCATATATTTTATAGCTAAAAGAATCCAACTGACTCATAAATCCTCTCACAACAAATATAGGATGCATTAACTCTTTCCCAACAAAATAGAGCTAATATAGCAACAAATCCTATTGTTGTCACATACATGAGATTTTTCCCAATTTGTTAAAACCAAAAATCTCAACATGACACATGTTGGTTCATTTTTTATGTTGATAATTGGTACTGAATGAGCTTCTGGTATGACACATGTTGGTTCATTTTTGAGATTGATAATTGGTATTGAACGAGCTTCTGGTTCAATTGGTTCAATGACTAAAACTAAAACTATAGCTTTTGCTCAGGCAACATGGGACTGGTCTAATTGATACAGTAAGTAACTTCAATAAATTATGGTATATGTAGAAACAACTTTATGTGAAACCGGGAGTTATGACTCATGCCATCACGGAGGATACAATCTCTGGGATTTTTTAGAAACACATTTAGGATATGGGCAACACTTTATTCAAGGGTCCTTTCATTCCGCAACAATAAATATGAGTCGTAGGTGTCGCTGCATTGGACAGTGATAATTATTAATGGCAGGAGTGATGCAATTAAGTCAAGTTAACACACATTAATTTGTAAGTTATCAAGAGTTAGCAACCACTGCATTTCTACATATAAAGGCTGTGAAAGTTATTAAAGCATGGAGGAATCAAAAGGCTATGAAAGCTATTAAAGCATGGATTAATCAAAAGGAAAGAGAAATATTACCATAGATTTTGGGATTATTTATCATGTCTAGCAGCTTATCGTATAAGTTAATTTAGGAAACCTTAAGTCCAGAAAGTGAGGGTTGCAATTCCCATAGTAAGGATACAACCTTCTGATTAAATGAGATGGAAACGTCATTAAACTCATCAACACATTCGTTATCGGTCAAGTTGTGGCAAGTAATTTGTGAATGTAAACAACCAAAAGTAGAAAAACCTAAGGGAAAATAAGGTGGCGCCTTCCGACGTCAATAAACACTAGGTTTCATTGATCAACAATAGCCCCATTAGACGTTTCATAATTTATTTCATTTCATTTAGCGAAAAATATTGAATTTTGGTATAAAGCTAGTTCCAATTCTATAGAGATCTATGGATTATTTCTGGAAACATATCACAACACAAGTGAAACTTATATATGGAATGCTCATATAAATATAGATTCAACTAGGGTTCCTCCTTAAAACAACTTACAACAAAAGGTTATTGAAACAACAACGTGGGGGTTCCTCAACATTGTACGCAAACTAAAGCCATGAAATATGCAAGAAGTGGTTGTAGAATCCAACAACTTCAGAATAAATGCAAGTGGGAAAAAAATAATTTTCCATAATCTCATAATCTATAGATCCTAGGGAAATTAACTTGCCCTGATAAATATTTTATTTATTGTTTTGTGTACCTTTCATTTTCTTATTCCATATAACTTTGCATGATAAACAAGTTAAACAATGATATGTGATGCTCCTATGTAGAAGTAACACAACAACATAGATATGCTAGTGCTAAAACAACTTCCTTTTTGCCCCATAGCCTTAGTCTTTGCATTAGGAGTTGCATGGAGACTACACAAAAGAACCTTTGTGTGTTGGACTAGTTGTTGTAGTTGAGTAAGACCTCATGCTTGAGTAACAACATAATGGATAACTTGGTAGACACCTATGGTGGGATGGGATAAAGACTACAAATTGCATTACTGTAATAGCATGATGGATAACCTAGTAGGCACATGTTGTGGGCTAGGATAAAGACTGGAAGTTGCATTACTTACATGCTTCTTGTTTTCTCACTAAACAAACACGACTGTGCAGCCCATCTATCCATATAAGTGAGCAATACCAATCATCTCATTCATCCCCTCCAACCATATCAGCAAGAAGACCAGGCATATCATTCATCCCCTCCATCCATTCATCCTTAGAATCTACAAAAATCGAATGAAGTCGGGCTCCTGGCAAGGAGCAGTATAGGGTTCATTGTTGATCCTTCCATTGGATATTCCACATTGGATACTTGTGGAGTTGCTAAGGTCTCTGTGGAAGGGAGTGGTGATGTTAAGAAGCAGCAGAAGAAATGCTCTCCTTTGGTGCTGTTATGAAGCAGCAACAGAAGAAATGTGTGAGGCGAAACATGAAGCCGCATGCAACACTAGCCAAAAGATGAGCTTATGTTTCTAGATAATGATGAGGCTGGTTTCGTTGAGAATAATCCCAGATTGATTATGGGGCCAGCCTCGGTGGAGAATAGGGCTAACCCTAAGTTGATGGAATTCAGTAAGTACCAATAACCCCGAAAAAAATTTAAGATGTTGTGTTTACTATTTTGAAATTTTGATTTATAGTTTTTAAATTTTGAGTCAATAACCTTCAAGGGTTTTGCTTATGTTGGATTCAAGGATAGTGCTTCAATATCAAAGGCACTAGAGTTGGGTACTAATGAGTTTTCTGTCGAAGCAATGGAAAGAAGTGGGATACGTGATGGAGGTGATAGAAGAGGAGGAAAATGTGGTGGAAGAGGTTTTAGGGATCGAGGCAGTGGAAGAGGTTTTAGGGATGGAGGCAGTGGTAGAGGCTTTGGGGATGGAGGCAGTAGATTCTATGGAGGATGATTCTCTGGAGGACAAGGTTGTGGTGGTGGTCGTGGCACCCCCCGTGGTTGTTGGAAGGATCACCGCACCTCTATGGAATCGTAATTTCCACCCTGGGGATCCTAATTACTGATATGTAATGTTTACCAACACCTGTGGGTTTTGGTGTAATGGAAAACCTCCACATGGTATTAGAGCTTGGACCCAGGTTTGATTCCCCCGAGCTGCGTTTGAGGGGTGGTGTTGGAAAAATCACCGCACCTCTATAGAATCCATAATTTCCACCCTGGGGATCCTAGTTACTGGTTTGTAACGTTTACCAACACCTGCGCGTTTTGGTGTAACGACAAACCTCCACATGGTATCAGATCCTAGACCCAAGTTCGATTCCCTTGAGTTGCGTTTGAGGGGAGGTGTTGGAAGAATCACCGCACCTCTATGGAATCCGTAATTTCCACCCTAGGGATCGTAGTTACTAATTTGTAATGTTTACCAACACCTGCTATTTTTGGTGTAATGGCAAACCTCCACAAATCGGTGAGTCATCTCCCATGAGGATGGGAGGTCCTTTGCATGTATCCAAGGAGGAATAGACTTCCTTTGCAATAGCCATATGATGTGATGCACCATAATCTATAATCCATGCATCAGGGGAAGAATTAATTGCAACTAACACATGAAAATTGTTACCTTTTCCATCTGGCGGATACTCAGTTTTCTTCTTGGTGCCTTGAGGGATGTGGTCCCCAAGGTCGTGCTTCTAAAGGATTTCTCCCATTTGGTTAATTTGTTTCTTCATGCAAGAGGATTCTGGATGGAATCCTCTTTGACAGTAGGTGCATCTGTTTCCTTTTTTCCCTTTCTCATTTCTCGAGCCAGAGGAGTCATTGAAGGGCTTGGTGTAACCTTCCTTCTTTGGATGGGAATGCGCTTTTCCCTTGTCTTTTTGTTGTTGATTTTTCTGATTTGAATTAGATCTGTGATTTTTATTATGGCTGCCATCATGCACAGCTTGTGCATGTGCTTTTGGAGGTTTGATTTTCCGCATGCCAATGAGTTTTTCTTGCTAAAAAATGAGGGACTCCATAAATTCTTTGAGAGAAGGCATAGTGTAGGATGTACCTGTCGTGAGCCTTACTGAATGAAATGTAGACATAAAGACGAAGTATTCCGGTCTGAGATTTGACATAATAGAGAGAACTTGGTGACTCTCCTCGTTGGATTTGTCAATTCCACAACCCTTGAGTTGCAGCAATAGATCATTATATTTGGTGAAGAAGTCTTGAATTATGTCATAGTTCCGTGGATCCAATCACATCAACTCCACTTCGAGCAGATATCCATTCATCTCATCCTATTTCCTCTAGAGTTCTTCAACATTTTTCCAAATCTTATTGGGAGTATTGCAGTCAGATAGATGAAACTGCAACTCTGGGGAGATGCACATGCATATGGATCAGTGGGCCTCATCCATGCGGCTGAGGTACCTGGATTTGTCTATGGCTGAAGTGGGTTCCACTTTTGCAGCCATGGTAATCATGTACAACCCTTTTTGATGAAGGTATCGAGCCATTTGGTCCTTCCATTTGTGATAGTTGTACGGTGTTAGGATTGATGCTTTGGGAAACTCCATTTTTCTATCGATCTTCGATCTCCAAGCTGTAATACATAAAAAATAAAGTATTGGTGAGCCTTTTATCTAGCAACCTGTGGGCTTTGATACCATGTAAGTGTGTTAAAAAACCTGCACAGATGAATCTAGCTAGTAAAGGTTGAACACACAGCATTGCAGAACAAAAACACTAAAAGAAAATCGAAAGAAAAAAAGAATGAATCATTAGAAAATAGGTTACAATGCTCATGATATAGCATTACTGGGTGAATATCCCAGGGTAATGCGCCATAGTGGTGATCAATGAGAAGACTCAACACCTACAACAAGTTCCATAGAGAACTAGCCAGTTGCGGAGTGAAAGAAGGAGCAAATCAGGGAGTAAATCATGCAGAAGAACTAACCAATTGTAGAGTTGAAGAAGGAGAAAATCAAGGAGTAAATCATGTAGAAGTAATCTTGCATGTAGTCCCATGCTCTAACTAAGAGTCCGCATGTAGGTGTGTAGTAGTTCCAATAGTGGTCGCAGTCCTAGAGATGGCAATGGGGGTCACGGAATTCCAAAGTTCAACATGGCTCAATCTAGTAAAAAGACTACCTTTGGATTTGCAGATGATTGAAAAAATGAGTGCATCAGTTTGCAGGTTCATCAAATAGAAAGAACTATCGCCCATCATGTATTTGTATAGTATTATGAATGCCAACTAGAACACTGGTTCATCAAATAGCAAGAAGTAGCACCCATCTTGCATTTGTAGAGTATTCTGAATGCTTGTATTTGTATAGTATTCTAAATGCCAACTAGAATACTTACCTTGGTCAGCTTTGATGTTGTGAACAATTATGTAAGTTTTAAATGGAAATTGTGAACAATTATGTAAACTTATAAATGGAAATTGATCATTTTGAGGAAAATTGGAAATCAAAATGTTATACTAGTCAAGTAATTTCACCTTAAGAAGCAGACTTGCATTTTGGAGTTCTTAATTCCTTAAGAAGAAGACCTGCATCTTGGAGAGTGGTTAATTTCACAGGCGGAACCTGCAGAACGTCTGCAGAGCTACCTGCGCTTGCATCTTTGGGAGTGGTTAACTTCATAGGTAGAATGTCTGCAAACCTACATCTTGCGCGAGAGTGGTTAATTTCACAAACTTTCCTGCATCTTCGAGAGTGGTTAATTTCACAGGAAGAATATTTGAAAACCTACATCTTGTGCCAGGGGTTAATCTCCATGGGTTAATCTCTGTCCTCACAGTGCGACATCTCCGTCCTCACTGTGAAACATGGGACTCAAATGCCTCTCCATGGGTTAATCTTCATTTTCTCAGGGTTAATATTCATCCTCATAGTGCGACATGGGACTCAAATGCCTTAGATCAAATTATGACTCAGATGTAAAGGCACTTGAAACAAGTCAGACGTAAAGGCAGTTGAAATAGGTCTGATGAATAGTTCTGATAAATAATGGCTCTAGCCAAATGACCTCAGTTTGCCACTTGTATCTTCATGCATCGCCATGCGACTTGTTTTGTTTTGAGAGATAACACATATATCTTCATGCCACTTGTTTTGTTGTTTTGTTTTGAGAGATAATACTCGTATTCTCATGCCACTTGTTTTGTTTTCAAATACCTACGAGAACACTGAAAAAACAATATTAATCTCTAACATAAAACGATATCTATGAGATCACTGATAAAACAATATTAATCTCTAACATAAAACACTAGAAAAATAATGCTAGCATTAAAACATAGAAGCGTTATGTCATAAAAGTGTCGGGCAATTTAGGAAATACATCTTAAGTTATTTTAGGTTTGGTCTCGATCTGAGGCCAAATAAGATGGCAAAGTCTATTTAAGTGTTTTGTTGGATAATAAGAAGTATTCAATCAAATATAAAACTAAAACTTTTCTTTAATGGAAAAAAAATAGTTGATATCTGTGTCAATTAGTTACCACTCCAAAAAAACAATTACTATAGTCCTTGCAACCCCGAAAAAGTAGGTACTAATAATGGATATTTAATACTTTGTAGTGTTACACATTTATAGTACGAATATAAAATGTAGAAATGAAGTCAAGATATATTATACATAATTATGTCACACGTGGAGTTTAAAATTTATTTTAGATGTTACTAAATTGTCGTTTCGATTTAAGGGCTTGAATATCTATTGAGGTTGTAAGGGATTTGAACTATTTGACTCGAGTTCAAAGGCTTGATAGTTGTGGGAATTTTATCTTTTATTTTTAAGGAAATAAAAAAAAAATGAAATGAAGTTTGAATGATCTAATTAATAATTATATTTAATTATTATTTATATATTAAAGGTTAAGGAATTTCATTTCAAGGGAAACAAGAAAGTTTATTAGGATTGAAAATTGCACAATTATAATGAAATTTATAAAGGGAAATAAGAGATACTATTATAATTAGAAATTTAACAATCATCAATCATATTATTCTTCTATAATATATTGTAACATACCAATCATAATTAATGAATACAAAATAATGTTATGCACTTTGAGTAGATAGAGTATTTATATGTTTTAAAAGAAAGGTATATCTAGGTAAAACATTTGTATAATGAAATATAACACATAAATACATAATTTTGTGCACAAAGTAATGATATATTTATCCGAAATGCCCCAAGCTATCTTTTCAATGTCTAATCTCATGCTTTCAATGCTATAATATAACACAAAACAATGGTGCAAGAAACATAGTTGGAATGATAGAGCTTTGATAGGAATCTTATCCTTGTCATCATCACATATTTTAGTGTGATTGAGAAGGAACAATTTCCATTTATATTTATTGTGATTAAGTGAAGGTGGTTATATGGGATCCATTTTAGGTTTGGGTGTTTGGTTTTTGAGAGCCTTTCTTGTTTGAGGACAATTTTAGGTCATTTATAATATCATGGTAGTGATTCTAGGTGCATCTTCCAAGTTATGTTTGATCATTTCTTTAAAGCATTTCAATGTGTCATTAATTTGAAAGGTGAGCATTTATGGGATATTTATATTATTTTCTCCTCAGTGTTCAGAACATTCAATTTGGATTTAGTAGCACAGAAATATTCCTTAATTAATTATTCTTGAGCTCTTAGAAAGTGTTAAGAGTTTGGCTAGTTCGATAGGTGAGTTCTTTTGATAATTTAGATAATTTTTGCTCTTTTTTTTGTCTTTTTTTTCATTTTTTTTTTGGAATTAGGAAATTGATAATGGATAGCATAAAGGAGGGTTGGAACTAAATGATTTGAATAACTTATCTCAAGATCATGATGTTATTGCAAGACATAACCCTATAGGGTGATTCCTCTTGTACAAAATCATTGATATTATATATGTTCCTTGAAGAAAACATATGTAAGTAGTGGGAAAATTACCTTTATTTTCACGAAACTAAGGAAAATTCATCTTAAGGGGGAGAAACATAGTATTTTCGTGGTATCTACTATGAAAGAATTGATTAAAAAAAGAGATAATTTGAAGATTTAGAAAATAAATGTTCTGTTTTGTGATTGCTTTAGAGAAATGGAGATTTTGAAAGTTTAGATGACATATGTTTTTTTCTAGTCCATTAGGTCACTAGTGGGACTATGATTACGCAATTAGCCTTTTCCAGTTTTCAAATATCTATTAGTTTAATGGTAAATAAGAACAATTAGAATTAATTCATTAAACAACCCCATAGGTAAGTAGATTGAGTGGATTAAAATCCTCAAGCTTCTCCTATGGGATAATAGTAAGTTGTACAATAATAATGCTTGTAACTCTGTATTAATATTGTACTTTATAAAGATGGTATTCTATTTAGGTGTTATGTTTTCAGGCTTAATACTAATAGAAATTCTTACAACATTTTTTTTCAAAGGATAGTAAAATCCAATTTATGGTTATCATGCATTTTTTTATTTTTTATTTTAATTATATATACTTGTATTATAGTTCATAAAGGTACATTTTACTTTCAAATCATTATTTCTTTGAGAGATGCTTTCCCACCTAGTCTGGAATAGCTTTTCTAATGTAAGCATAAATATTTTGAATAAATTTAAATACAAAAAAAAAATGAAAATAATAATTTAACGTTGGTAAATTTTGGGCTCCAATTTTTCAAAACCCACAATTTTTACAATCGTATTGGTCCAAGGTATTTGTTTATGATGAATCCTATTTAAAGGCTTATGAACTAAATTATGGAATGCAATATTAGCATCTTAGATCGATAATATGAAATTCTCCCTCTCTGCAGTCCCTAAATATGGATTTAAGATGTATATAGGTTGGTTGATATTATAATTGAGCATGGAGATGTGGTAAAATATTTCACTTTCACTCTCTTCTATAAATAAAATATTTTAATTTCCATGTGTAGTAAGTTAATTTTATATAGTTTTTTAAAATGTGGAAGATGAATTCTTATTATAGCTTTTAAAAATATTTCAATGTAGAATGTCTAAAAACAAGTTGAGTATTCATGTTAATTTAAAATCAATTTGATATAACCCCTATGGGGGTTGGCGAACAAGGTGTACAGAGCCTAGCTCCAGGAATGCAAGACTAGGAGACATAACACATGCTTTTAGGTAATGAGATTGCCATGCCAAGCGGTGTCACTTGAATCGGAGCCTCGAGAGGGAGGAGGCTCCATTTATATCAAGAAAATTAAGAAAATTTTGTTGCATTTGGTTTCATAGTATGGGAGGTTGGGTGAGAAGTTTCACTAAGACTAAGTGTGCGTAGGTTCTTCACTTGTGCATGCTCGCTAGCCTGGGTAGCATTTTATTAGAGGAAGTTTGTTTTCGGAGTTATGTTTGTAGTGTTGGGATTCTCGGAGGGACTGTCAAGGTGGTGTGGGATCCTAGGGAGTAGAGTTTGGGGTGAAAAATAAAATTTCTTGGAAGTCGAACAATGCTTATGACGTGAGATTTCAAGTGATAGGGCTTTGCATCATTGTAGCTTCCACATGTTTGAAGGAATTTTGGTAAGCAGGGATAGGGTGAAACTCTATCACTCGGATTCATTTTTGGGCTCTCAGGTGGCAGAATTGGGTCGCCCTGCTTCACTAAAGGCTCTGTAAAATGCCTGCCCTTGAGTGATTATGTTGGTTTGATTCATAGCCAGTATATAGGAAGCACCCGTAGTAATTACACTTTTCAGGTGGTTAATCTCCCTTAAAAGGTCTGGAATGGCTGAAATTATGGGAGCGGGTTATGTGCCTCTTTCTCCATGACTACGTAGTGATTAAATAAACTAGTGGCTATGTTACACTAATGAGGGCTTTCCCAACGAGGAGTAGGACCTGGTGGCTAGCTTGCGGAGTAGGCCGATTCGAGATAGGTGATGGAAAATGATGTAGTGGGGGGAGAGGACATGGAGGGTGAGGTTTCCCATGTCCATGCCTAGTCACTAAGACATGTTGAGAAAAATCTTACACTAGCCTCAATAATGGAATAACTACGTGATATCTTAGCTAGTCTTAATGTCATCTTCCAACATAGGTATGATGGAAAAAATGAAACTATCGCTTACATAAATGATGTTCAATACAGTCTGGGGGGATTCTGCAATCTCGAACATTTCTTCATCACAACCAGCATCAAACTCATGAGAAAATCTATGAGCTTGAGGTGTAGATTACTGATATTTGTTTCCATGTTCATGAAAGTCATGGCCCTCCTATAGCCCCTCGTGCTTCTCATGTGCCAGATCGTTACCCTTGAAATGTTATCTTCTTGTTGTTTTTTGGTTTTGCATGTGTTTTGGCCTATATGGCTCTTCTTCCTTTGGGGTTAATGTAAAAATGGCAATATCTTCTCTTCCTTTGCACTACTCTCCTAGCATACAAATCTAGTCAAAGTGAAGCAAGGATAGAAAGTGGCCTATAGACTATATGTTATATATTTTTGAAGACTTAATAAAAATATTTTGACGCACAAAAAAACCAACCCGATATATATCTTTATATAAACATAAAAAGTTTAATTAAATGAATAATATATATATATATATATATATATATATATATATAATTATATATAATAAAATATCTATTTCCTAATGAGGAAAAGTATTTGACATTGTTTTGTAATATGAAAGAGATGTGTAGTTCATTAAGATGTTACTTAAAATTAATATGTATCATTTAAATCCATGAATGATAAAAATATTGAAATCCAATGTCGGTCACAACTAAAATATTTTATATATATAAATTAAGTAATATTGAGATGTGATTAAGATGTTTAATAAGAAAAGAAAAATAAGGGTAGACATTTTCTATAAATAAAATATTTCAATGCTTATTTAAGTAAAATGTTTCCCAATCTCAATAATTTATATATTATATATGGTTTAAAAAATGGAAAAAATAAATATTTATGGTTCAAAAATTTCAATAAGTCTTGCCATTTGATATTAAGTCACTGGTTGGTAGGGAATCCATGGCACAAAATATTGTATTTTATCTCTAGAATGAAAGATGTCCTTACAATTGTTTTTTGGTTGGGTGATGTTGGTCTTGGTGCTAGCTCTGGTGTGAGGGTTTACAGGTGTTAGCAGACGTTGAACTCCATGGAAGGGCGCAAAGGAGGGAGCTCCACTCCCCCCTACAAGCAGGTTGTAGCCAACCGAGGTAAGAAGCCAACAAAAGAGGTCGAAGGTATTGCTGAGGTAGGGAAAGAAAGCATGGAAGAAGAGAAGTAGGGAAAAACAACAAAGGAGAATAATAGCACAAAATACAAAGAGGAAGATGACAAGGAACAAGGGGCAAAAACCAAGGCATGGAAGGGTCCATGTAAACCCAAAACTAAAGTGAAACCCAGAGTAGTTTTGAATGATCCTGCTTGGCAGGCACATAGGGACCACATGCAGACATATGCTATCATCTGTAAATTCATGGGAGTATGGCCCACTGAAAAAGCATTACAAACATGGATTAAATATCATTGGAAGCCAAAAGGAAGCATTGACCTACATCTTGGGTCAAAGGGATTCTTCACTGTGGTCTTCACAAATATTGAGGATAAAGACAAAGAGTTTGAAGGGGGGGGCCTACTTCTTCACGACTGGTGGCCTCTACATGAGGTTGTGGAGGATGAAATTTGTCCTCGAGCAAGAGAAATTTACCTCGGTTCCGGTTTGGGTAAGGCTTTACTCCCTTGCTATTGATTATTGGCAAACAGAGTCATTAACAGCCATAGGAAATAAATTAGGACGTTTTGTCAAAGCATCTGAAGCCACCAGAAGGGGAAAATACACTTCCTTTGCACGAATTTGTGTGGAAATGGATCTATCAGGAGCCCTACCGGATGAGGTTATTTTGGAGGCTTATGATGAAGAATGGGTTCAAATAGTGGATTATGAACATATTCCTTTTAGATGTCGCAGATGCCATGAGAATGGACACCTTTTCATGGATTGCCCTCTCAATAAAATAGAGAATAAGAGCAAAGCCACCACCATGAAAGATATTGAAAGCTTTCATAAAGTGAACCATAAAGGAAAAGGGGGAAAAAGGAACTGAAGCAACATCAAGCAAAAGGGCCTCAGGTCAGTCTAAAAAAGTACCAAGTGCTCGAAGAAAAGGAAGAGACAAAAGAAGCAGATAAGAGCACAAAGGTAAGTCTAGATGAGAAGGAGGAAGAGGAAGACAAGGAGCACACAAAGGATGATAATAAACAGAAAGAGGCTATGATGAGTGATGCAAAACTAGATGTGGACCAAGACATAACCCAGAGCGAGATGGAAATGGAGGACCATGAGTTACAGGAGATTCCTGAGAGAGAAAACATAGACTTGGAAGGGTTCTTGAAATAAGGAACCATGGGAGGGGTAGACTCGTTACCTAAGAGGAGTTAACTAGAGTACAACAGCTATACTTATGGAAAACCCATAATATAGGGATGGTCAGGCAATGTAATACTACAAAACAGGGTAATGAAGGGGTGAAAACTTTGAAAAACATACCAGGATTAGCACGTAGGGGCCTAGGTAAGAAAAGAGGCAGAAAAAAGAAGAATGAGTTGTTGATGGAATGTGGAAATCTAATAATAGATTCAGGTAAGATGAAAGACCTAACCAGTTACTCCTTCACAAATATTTAATGATGAAGTTCACTTCTTCGAAGATAAGGGGTATTGGTAGTAAAAGGAGGCAAAGATTAATTAGTAATAGAATGAAGCAAGAAGCTCCGGATATGATTCTTTCCAGGAAACTAAATGTTCCATTCAGAAAATTAAATAATTATATAGGAAATGTCTTAATCGTTTTGAGTTTTTAGAAGTCAAGGCAGAAAATGCAAGAGGTGGCATTCTTACTCTTTGGAACCGCCAAAAGATTGGGATAATAGATGCTGAGGATTCTAGAAATTATTTATCAGTGGTTATTCAACCTGTGGGAGATAGGGAGATCTATATAGTCACGAATGTTTATGACCCTCAGAGAATGGATGATAAACTCAGATTTATAGATTCTTTGGTGGATCTTAGAGCAAGATTTGGAGATATACCCTAGATTTTGGGTGGTGATTTCAACATGATCAAATCACTTTCGGAGAAAAAAGGGGTTGCCAAATCCCTAAATAAAGACTCCTTAGCCTTTCAATCTTTCATGGATTCTATGAAGCTAGTTAACATTGTTTCCAGTAATGGTCTCTTTACTTGGAACAATAAAAGAGGAGGAGAGTCTCTAGTAGCATCGAAGTTAGACAGATTCATCATCTCAGAGGACCTTATGCTCAACAATAAGGAAATGGTAGCGAGTATTCTCTGCTTTGGAGGATCAGATCACTGGCCAGTCCAACTGGAGGTCAAAGGCATAGGAACCCCCAGGAATAGACCTTTCATATTTGAAAATATCTGGCTCTCCCATCCAGATTTCATCAACAAAATTTTAGGTTGGTGGTCTGAAGATTTACACATTCAGGGTACAAGTATGTTCCTTCTTCACAAAAGATTAAAACATATCAAATGCAAGATAAAAGATTGGAACAAAAAATAATTTGGTAATATTTTCGAAGGAAAAAAATGTTGTGGAAAACAAATTGCAGGAACTAAACCAAGTCCTTATCTCGGCTAGTTTTGATAAAGTCAGAAATGAGAAATCTAATAAACTCTAGCAAGAATGGAGAAATTTTGTAAACAAGAAGAAATATTTTGGAGACAGAACTCTAGAGTGAAATGGCTAAAAGAAGGAGAGTGAAACACCAGATTCTTCCACAGATCCACCTTGGCAAATAGAGCCCACAATAGAATCTCTTCGATCAAGGATGAGGAAGGGCAACTTCCCAGTTCGCACAAAGACATAGAAGTTGTGCCTATCCAACACATTCATGGGATAGCAAAGGAAACCATCTCGGTTAGAGAGCATTTCATCAAGGATTTAACAAGACATATACCCAAACTAGTGTCCAAAGAGGATAACTTTGACCTCAGTAGGCCAATGATTGAAGAGGAGATCAGTGAGGTCCTCAAGGAAATGTAGAATGGGAAAGCGCCAGGCCTCGATGGTTTCAATGTTGATTTCTTCAAAGCTTGCCGGAATATTGTTAAACAAGACATTCTAAATGTAGTGGAAGATTCCAGGCGGAATAGAACTATTCTGAAAGCACTCAACACCTCTTTCATCTCTCTGATCCCTAAACAGGATAATGCCCTCACTCCAGATAAGTTTAGACCCATAGTATTGTGCAGTGTGGTTTACAAGATAATATCCAAGGTAATAGCCAACAGACTCAAACCTCTTTTTCCCACTCTTTTGTCTAGGGAACAATCTGGCTATGTGGAAGGTAGGAAAATTCTCAATAATATCATTCAAGCATAGGAGGTGGTGCACTCACTGACTAGAAAAAGGAAGGCGTGAATGATCATGCAACTCGGCCTAGCCAAAGCTTATGACAAGTTGAATTGGACCTATATTAAGAGAGTTGTTATTGATTTTGGGTTTGATCACAACTAGATCAGATGGGTCATGGCCCTTGTTACTTCTCCCAGTTTTTCTATTTTGGTAAATGGTTCTCCTTCCGAGACTTTTATTCCTTCAAGAGGGTTAGGCAGGGTGATCCACTCTCTCCCTCTCTTCATTCTCATGATGGAAAGTCTGGGCCCATCCATCAAGCAGGCAAAGGTAGATGGCAAAATCAAGGGTCTACAACTTTCTGAGAATGGACAGTCCTTAACTCATCAACAATTTGTGGATGATACCATGCTGCAAAGAATCCCTATGGTCAAAGAGGCTATAGCATACAAACAACTTCTAAGCAACTTGGCCATAGCTTCAGGTATGGATATTAATCTTTCCAAATCCAATTTTTTTTCTTTAATACCAATATTTCTATTCAAAGGAATATCTCCAAAATTCTGGGCTTTCAAAGGGACTTCCTTCCCTCAAAATATTTGGGTGTTCCTCTAACTGCTAAACCTCTACATAAGAACATATGGGAGCTGGTGATTAACAAGATGTAGGATAAAATTAAAAATTGGACCATCAGAACTTTAAATTTAGCTGGTAGATTGGTACTTATGAAGTTTGTTCTTCAATCTATCCCGATTTTCATGCTTTCAGCTCTCTGATCCGAATCAGATCCATAAATGACTGACAAAGAACCTTGACGGTATCGGGACGAAAAAACTCCTTCATGAAATCCAAAACAACATCAAAAACACCATGAACCATTGGCCATGGCAACCGGCATGAAACGATGAGGACCTCGATCAAAGCGCGCTAACTAAGGCCCATGGAGACTGCACAGGAGGTCAAAATAGCCCCTGGGAGCCGCGGATCGGGAAAAGGAGGCGATTTTGATGCGCGATTAGCACTAATCGCGCATCACTGGGCAAACAGGGCCGAAATGGGGGAGCCTTAAGCACTCGGTGACGTTGGGAGCCAGAGGACCGCAGGCGGAAAAAGGTAAAAAAGGCCAATGTATGACGACGGGACGCACAACTTGGAAACCAACAGTTTGATTGGGGCACCCTTGAACTGTAAGAGGTTTTGGAGAAAGCGAAGCGATCACAATCAGCGATCGACGCGTGGCAGCGGAGGTGAGACAAAAAACACCGTGATCGCGCGTTAATGGTTGAGCAAATCAACTGTGCTCGACGTGCGTATGACGTTGGATCTGGAGGAGCCCAGATTGGACAGCTGAGATTATGCCCGATGAAAGAAGCGGAACTGACAGGGAAATAAGCTGCGATTTAAAAATGATTTGGAATCCGTTGATTACCACGGTGGAGAAAGAGCGTATTCGCGATATAACCCGAGGAACGAGCCGACGAAGCATGCCGGCACCAGTTAGATGGAGACACGTGGCACTCCCTGAGCATTCATGCTAATGCCGAACAGGGAACTCCAATCACAACTGTAGGAGGAGAATCAACGGAAGCGGGAGAGGAACCGAATAGGCATAGGATCGACTGGTTAAAGCCATGAATAGAGACAGTAAAAAAAAAAGAAAAGAGCAGGATTTTGAAGGGAGCCCAAGCGACTAGAGAGACAGTGAACAATGAACCCTGAGAGGAGGACTAAATAGAAAGAGCAGTAAAGCCAAGCAGAGGAGACAGAGGGCCGAGCTGACCTCATGCAGCATCGAGCACCAGAGAGCTTGACGATTCAAGCCTTCCCCTAGAGGAATCTGTCTGGATTGAGCATCACAGTTGGCTTTTTCCACTATAGACCAAAGGTCATAGAGCTGGTAGGAGGAGAAAGAGTCTGTGAACTCTGAGTGGCTTCGGGAATCCAAGAACCACCCTGCCAAGAAAAACCTGCTTCAGGAGAACTCATATTGAGTCCCTGTATTGTAATTTCTCTGCTATAAGATGTAATAAAATAAGGCCACCACTGAAGCTGGACCGGAGACATAGCCCTGGAGAATAGGGTGAACTCCTCATTAAAAACAGTTTGTGTCTTTGTGTTTCTTACTGTATTTCTCTACTTTCTTTCCATTTAAAATGTCTGTGTATTGGCAATCTGACCGATCTGTTGTTTCAATAACACATAACACACACCAACACCTGAGTCTGTAATACCTTTTGCTTAATAAATCTTCAACTGAGATAACTCATAGGGTGATTATCAGATCAAGTGGTATCAGAGCTCTAGGCTGTAAGGTTAGGCAAGGTTGTGTTGGTTTAGCTATGAATGATCACTAGATCAAAGCTCAAATTAGGAGAAGGAGAGATGGTGGAAACTAATCCTGAAATTGGGAGAGTCTATTCTCGGAAGACAATGTCAGAAGAAGGTTCTATAGGGCCAGACCCCCAGTTCATAGAGAGTTTCCTAGCTATAAAGTCTTTGGTAGAAGAAATGTATAGGGACTTTAGAAATCATAAGGATGAATATTCATCAGGCTCCAAACAAGATAAAGAAGAAGATGAATCTCATTCCCATGACCGCTCAAAAGGAAAGGGAAAAGAAGAAAGCTTTCCTACACCTCCTAGTAGCCTTGTGCATAATAAGAAAGCATCCTTGATTAAGTTGGATGTCAAATTTGATTTTTCTATATAAGATGGAGAGCTAAATGCTGAAACGTTGGACAATTGGATTAGACAAATTGATGTGTATTGCAGAGTACAGAACATAGACTCAGACAAGAGTAACATTCAACTGGCGAGCCTACGCCTAGGAGGCACTGCCTTGGTTTGGTGGGAAGGCAGAACCCAAGCTTATATGAGGAATAATGGTAAGACCATCTCTGTCTCGAGTGAATTTTCTTCTACAATCAAAAAGCAGTTCTATCCATTGGCCTACATGCAACAAGCCATGATGAGTTGGCAATCTCTTCAGCAGTTGAAAGGGAAAAGTGTACAAGGGTATACTCAAGAATTTAGAAAGAGAGCATTGATGTTAGGTATCTCATTAGACTCACCAAAAACTCTTCTGAAGTACATTGGTGGTATACACAGCTACATGAGGCATACCATCCTCATGTTTAATCCTACTAGTATAGATGAGGTATCTGTACAAGCTACTCATCTAGAAGCTAGAGGAAAGAATGGAAATCCAGAAGTTGGGTGACCATCCCAACCCACTGTAAGCAAGAGCAAGGAGAAAAGAAAGCAGAAGTGGAAATCAAGGAAGGTTAACACTGCAAAAAAAGGCAAAGCTTCATGCACTCACTGTAAAAAGGAGGGGCATGATGATGAGCATTGTTGGATTCTGCATCCAGAGCTGAGACCTAAGAAGTCCGAGGGCAAGAAGAAGAAGACTACTATAGCTATTCAGAAATATTTTGGGTCAGACTCAGGGGATGAAACAATCATTGTAGCCACAGGTATAAAAGGTAAGAATTTTGAAGCATCTACTAGTAATTCTACTCAGTCTGTTGTTGATGAAGAACATGAGAGAAAAAGACATGAGCTTTTCCATATTCGAGTTGTTTCCAAAAATAAAAAGATTGATACTTTGTTTGATAGTGGCTCACAAGTAAATCTAATTTCTGAAGCAATTGTAAAGAAATTGTGATTAGCAACTACACCTCATAAGAAACCATACCCATTAGGTTGGTTGAATGATAAAGCACAACTACAAGTGACTAGATAGTGCAAACTCAAGTTTTCTTTTGGGTCAGCATTTGTAGATGAGGTTGAGTTATTAGATATATGTGGAATTGTTTTAGGAAGTCCTTACTTGTATGATAGAAAGGCTATTTTCTATAGAGCTGAGAAAGAGTATCTACTTGTTAAAGATGGAATCGAATACTTTGTAAGATCTCACAAGCTCAAGAATAATTATACTCTCATAAACTCAGGACAGATGAAAAGAATGATAAATTCATGCAAACAGTTCTTACTGATGGTTGTAAAGGAAAAGACATCTGATAAGACCAATATAATTGAGGGCTGTAATGCTGATCAGCAAGCTGATATAGAAAAGATTGTTTTAGAGTATGATGTCTTATTTCAAGAACCTAAAGGTCTGCCACCCAAAAAGGAAATAGTACATGATATTATTTTGTAGCAAGATGTTCCTTTTCCTAACATTGGGATGTACAGGTTGTCTATTTTAGAGAATGTTCAAATCAAGAAGCAGGTGCAAGAGTTGCTCGAGAAAGGGTTCATCAAGCCTAGCACATCACCATGTGGGTCACCAATCGTTTTGGTGAGAAAGAAAGATGGCTCGTGGAGAATGTGCATCGACTAC
Organism: Pinus taeda; assembly: GCA_000404065.3. Lineage (NCBI taxonomy): Eukaryota > Viridiplantae > Streptophyta > Pinopsida > Pinales > Pinaceae > Pinus > Pinus taeda. The sequence goes on from APFE030024238.1 coordinate 117,925, forward strand.
CGAGCACTGAATAAGATAACAAACAAAAATCGTCATCCCCTTCCTCGCATAGATGATCATTTAGATCAATTGAAGGAAGTTGTTTATTTTTCCAAGCTGGATTTGCACAATGGATACCATCAGGTCAGAGTTGCAGAGCAAGATGCATGGAAGACTGCTTTCAAAACAAAGCAGGGATTGTATGAATGGCTGGTTATGCCTTTTGGCTTGACCATTGCCCCTGCTACTTTCATGAGATTAATGAATGATGTACTCAGACCTTTTCTTGATGATTTTGTTATTGTGTATCTGGATGACATTCTGATTTTTAGTAAAACGTGGGAAGAACATGTAAAGCATGTTAAGCAGACATTAGATGTTTTGAAAAGAGAAAAAATTTATGTTAAACTCTCCAAATGTGAATTTGGCAAAACCTCTCTAAATTATTTGGGTCATATAGTAGGGGGAGGTGAATTGAAAATAGATCCCTCTAAAGCGGCAGTCATCATGAACTGGCCTAAACCCAAGTCTGCTACAGATGTGAGAAGCTTCTTAGGAGCAGCACAGTATTGGAGGAAGTTCATTTCAAATTTTTCCTCAATTGCAGCTCCCTTACATGCTTTGATAGGATTGAACAAGGTGTTTCAGTGGGGAGGAAAACAGCAAAAATCCTTCGACACCTTAAAAGAAAGAATTATTACAACACCTGTACTAGCATTGCCAGATCTACAAAGACCATTTGAGATCCAAACAGATGCCAGTGACTATGCCATGGGAGCAGTGTTGACACAGCACGGTAAACCCATATGTTATCATTCTGAGACCTTTAATCCTGCAGTAGTTAACTATCCTACCTATGATAAAGAATTGTATGCATTAGTTCAGAGTGTGAAAAAGTGGAAACATTATTTAATGGGCAAATAAACAGTAATACATACTGATCATCAGCCACTTCAATACCTACACTCTCAAACTAAATTGCAGCAATCAAGACATTACAGATGGATGGGGTTTCTACAATAGTTCATTTAGTCATTAGATATAAAAAGGGCATACATAACTAGGTTGCAGACATGTTATCTAGACCCATTATAAATGCATCTACCCTACTTAAGCATAATTCTGTGCTGCATGAAAGCTACATAGAACAGTATGCTCAGGATATGGACTTTAAAGATGTATATGCAACTTTGAGTCAAGGCAAAAGAGTAGAAGAATTGGACTATCATGTGAAGGACCGACTCTTATATCATTATGGGAAACTATGCATTCCACAAACTGAGAGAGCAAAGATAATTAGGGAAGCACACACTTCTCTGATATCAAGTCACTTTGGGGCAAGTAAAATAGTTGCACAACTGCAAAGGTTCTGTTATTAGCCGAAAATGAGTGAGACAATTTCTAGATATGTAAAGGGGTGTGCTATGTGTAATAAAACCAAGCCCAGTAACAGAAAACTAGGCTTATACACTCCATTGCCAGTTATTTCTCACCCTTGGGAAAGAATTTCCATGGATTTCGTTGGAGGACTACCTAAATCTAGGAAAGGTCATGACTATCTATATGTTGTTGTGGATAGGTTCAACAAAATGTGTATTTTGATACCCTGTATTAAACAGATTATAGCTGAAAGAACTGCAAAATTATTCTTTGAACATGTATGGGTTCATTTTGGATTACCCACTTCTATTGTATCAGATCGAGACACCCGATTTGTGGGGAAGTTTTTGTCAAGTCTGTGGGAATTGATGGACACCAAGTTAAAGAAAAGCACAACTTTTCATCCACAAACAGATGGCCAGACAAAATTAGTAACAGGACAGTGATCCAGTTACTGAGAGGATATTGCAGCAAACATCCTAAGCTTTGGGATGAGAAATTGTGCTATGTGTAACATGCTTACAATAGACCCAAACACTCTTCTACACATAGATCTCCTTTTGAGACCTGTTTTGGATTCATACCAAGGTCTCCTTTGGATTTTGTCTTTGGTAAAGATACCATGGTTGATAAACACAGTGATGTGGACAAGGCAACTAAGTTCATTGAACAGATCTAGGAGATCCATCAGGCAATACAGGAACAACTGGAAAAGAGCCAAGCCAAGTACAATGCTAGGCATGATAAGCATTAGATGGAGCATAGTTTTCAAGTTGGAGATCAAGTCTGGTTGTATATCAGCAAGGACAGAATGCAAGGTGAAGGTAAAAAGTTAAAACCTATCAGGTATGGACCCTTCAGGATACTTGAGAAGATTGATGAGAATGCTTTTCGCCTTGATCTGCTAGCTTACATGCACATCTACTCAGTCGTGAACGCAGATTGCTTGAGGTTGTTTAAACCTTCAATGATTGAGGACCCTGAAGAGAAAAGTCAATTACCTTCTGTTGATGACCTGCTACCTGAACATCTAAGTGAGTTACAGGAAGACACAGTGCTGGACAAGAAGGTGAGGATGACGCGCAGTGGACAAGTGGAATACCTCAGAATTGGGTTTAAAGGTTCAAAGCCGAGCAGTGCGAAGTGGATTGAGATTAGACAAGTGAAGCAGCAGTTTCCTCACTTAGTCGATGCTTGAAGAAAACCAACTTTTGGTGGTCCAAAAGCTTTTTCAGTAGGGAGTTTGTGATCTGAATCGGATCCACAAAGGACTGTCAAGAACCTTGACTGTATCGAGTTGAACAATCCTTGAAAATTCCAAACAGCGATTAAAAAATGCCTTGAACCAGTGGCAATGGCTGCCAACATGGAACGACGAGGACCTCGGTCAAAGCACGCTGACCAAGGCCCATGGAGACTACACGGGAGGTCAAAATAGCCTTGGGAGCCTCGGATCAGGAAAAGGAGGCAAGTTTGATGCGCAATTAGCGCTTATCATGCATCGCTAGGCAAACAAGGCCGAAATGGGGAAGCCTTAAGCCCTTGGTCACATTGGGAGCCAGAGAACTGCGAGCAGAGAGACAAAAAGCGTTAGACAAAGGCGGGACCCGCGCCCTGGAAATCGACAGTTTTGATCGGGGTGACCTTGAACAGTAAGAGGTTTTGGAGGAGAGCGGAGCGATCCCACTCAGCGATCGGCGCATGGCATCAGAGGTGAGAGAAAAACCACCGTGATCGCGCACTATCGGTCGAGCAAGTCAACCGCGCTCGACATGCGTATGACATTGGATCTGGAGGAGCCCAGATCGGACGGCTGAGATTGCGCCCGATAGAAAGAAGCGGAATCAACAAGGAACTAAGCCGCGATTTAGAGGGATTTGGAATCCGTTTGACCGCCACGGTGGAGAAAGAACGTATCCACGACATAACCGAAGAAATGAATCGACGAGAAAGTTGGTGTTGTTCCGACGGGACACGTGACACTTCCCGAGCGTTCATGTTGATGCCGAAAAGGGAACTCCAAGTGCAGCTGCAGAAGGAGAATCAACGCAGGTGGGAGAGGAACCAAACAGGCATAGGGGTCGGATGTTTAAAGCCATGAACAGAGACAGTTGAAGAAGAGAGGGATTTTTAGAAGAGTCCAAGCGACCACGAGAGACAATGAACAGTAACCCTGAGAGGAGGATTGAACACAGAGAACAGTAAAGCTGAGCAGAGGAGATCTAGGGTCGAGCTCACCACAGGCAGCATCGAGCACCAGAGAGCTTGAAGATTCAAGCCTTCCCATAGAGGAATATGTCCGGACTAAGCATCACATTTGGCTCTTTCCACTGTAGACCAAGGGTCACAGAACTGGTAGGAAGAAAAAGAGCCTGTGTGCTCCGAGTGGCTTGGGGAATCTAAGAACCACCCTACCTATCAAATTCTGCTTCAAGAGAACTCACATTGAGTCCCTGTATTGTAATTTCTCTGTTGTAAGACACAATAAAATAAGGCCACCACTGAAGCTGGACCGGAGACGTAGCTGTGGAGAATAGGGTGAGCTCCTTATTAAAAATTGTTTGTGTCTTATGTTGCTTACTGTATTTCTCTATTGTTTTTCCCTTTAAATTTCTGTGTATTGGCAATTTGATCAATCCTTTGCTTAAATGACACAGAACACACACCAACACATGAGTCTGTAATACCTTTTGTTTAACAAATCTTCAACTGATGACACTCATAGGGTGATTATCAGATCAATATTTGTCTAATTGTGAGCTATGTGATTAATTTAATGTTATGATAATGTACATCATATCCAAGAATCCCTACTATCTTATCCCTACTATAAACCACTCAAACATAGTGCATCATCTAACCCCACTAGCCCAGTGAGAAACTCTGAGAAGAGATTCACGAGCTCCTCATTCGTAAGTCACCAAATTCCAGTGAGAACAACATTATCACAAATGTCACCATGGAAATTGAGCTTCATCCTATTAGCTAGCGCTCGCTAACATGGTGACGCTACCCAGTGAAGAAGGACCAGAGAATTTGAAAGAAATTGTCCACTTTAAAATCATATCCAATTTAAAATCACAACTAGATAGTGAAAGGTAACAATAATTGGTTAAAAAGTAAAGGTTGTGATAGAAATCATTTGAATAATGTAAGAAAATAGCATAAACATGAGGACCGAAATGTTAGGTAGGTTGACATTATGTTGGAGATTAAAATGAAAACTTGTCAATACCTTATAATATTTATGTTGATTATAATGTATATTGTATTTTTTTTTAATTGATGAGAATATATTAAAAAAGTATGCTAAAGTTCAATGTGCGGAGGAACTCCGCGCAATGAACTTCCTCAGTAATGGAAATGTTGATGAGGAGGACATAGCCTCATATAAATTGTAAGTACAGCCACCAATCAAATTATTTTCAATGTGAATTCTAAAGTTCATTGTTTGGAAGTTCATTATGCGGAGATCCTTGTGCAAAAGTTCATTGTGTGGAGGTCCTTTTGTGAAGGACCTCCGCACAATGAACTTCCTTTGAAATGGAAATGTGTATGCAGAGGACATAACCTCATATGCTTTGTAGGGACCATAACATATTCAATATTCATGTTTTCATGCCAATGTATTGTTTATAATCAATCCATGTTTAATCCCTCGATGCAATAACATAAAAGAAAAAGAATTCATAACCCCAAGAAGCTTGAAGTTCAAGAAAATTATAAAGATTATTTTATACTTGGAAAAGAGAGTATTGCAACCTCAACGATATCCTCTAGTGTTGTAGGTCTTGGAATAGACCTTCTAGTCGGACTAAACTGCATAATGCTTACAACACTTTAAACACTTCCATTTCTTCTCATCGTGCTTCTGACAAAAGTGTTTTTTGATGCTTGTAAAGTAATCCAATGCCCCAGAAGGATCATGGTGCACGCAGCTCGACTCTGGGCATATGTAAACTCACTTGTGGATCTCTTTTCTCATATGTTGTCTCAACTACATGGGCAAGTTATGGCCTCTTCTGTGGAGGTATAGATTCTGGTCATAATCATAGAAACATGAATAGACTCAATGAATTACGGTGGAGAATATTCTTTCCGTAATATGCATTGAAGTTGGAAGGTGTGCATTACCTTTTTAGTCCATGCCATAAGTCAACAGGGACTATTGTAATAGTTCTGCATTGAAATATGAGTCGATGAAAAAAAATGCTTAACCCAAAGTCTTGCTATATATAATTTCACTTTTACAAGTAGAAAAAGTAAAATGCTTTTGAATTAATCTCATACAAAATGTTTGACAAAGGTATATAAGAGAAATGCTACTTAATTTCCTATATACAAAAGATTTGAAGAAAGGTTTATGTGCAAACTTCTTTACAAAATGTATGAGAAATAAAAATCAAGTTTTTGCAAGTGTGGTTAGGATAAATTTAGTAGGGGTACGTAACAAGTGATCTCATGTAATGTAGGAGAGATTTGTAATTTCATGAATCTTTGTTCATCTAATATGTTTATATTTGTAACTTTGAGTTTGCATTGTCAACTTTTGAGACCCCATTTCCATAAATAGACAATGGAGATCGGGCGGTTATAATAGTTGTCTACTTCTACCTTAGTGTGGACAATGGGTGGTAAGGGGCTATGTTACACCACACTCATGGAAAATGGAAAATTCTTCGATTAAATAGTGATATCATTAAATTTTCCTTTGATGCGGATAAGCATTTCCTATAATCACTTTGTATTTTTGAAGATCAAAACATAAGCTGTAAATTCAGAGGGACCTCCATTCTCAAGGGAGCACAAAATTCTCCACCAAAGTGAAATGATTAGTAGAGAAGGTTTTGAACCGAGTGGTAAGCATCCATTTTTCATGATTAGAGTTCATCACCAAGCTCCAAGATTGGGGGCTCTTCTACACCTCCACACTTTATTCCTTCGTATAGTGAAAGATCTGTAGAAGGAAAGTTCCACACAAGGAAAATCCACACAATGAAACATAATAATATTAATTGGATTTGTTCAGCTCCCCGTGCATATGTAAAGGACCTACAACTGTGTCATTTCTTGCATCATTGGGTAGAGAAATAGCATAACAAGGTCAGTGTTAGTGTCAGAGCACTCACCAAGGGAATGGTCACTCACAAAATTAGTTTTCTTTTTTAAATGAATTATCAGGAATTGAAAATTAACAAAAATAAAATGGCCTCCGCAAGGGGAATTGTGTCCCATCAAATCTCACTCAACTAATCGAAAATTAGAAATAATATTTCAAGAAAATATAAAATATTTTTGAATTTACAAAAAATAAATAAATAAAAGTATTCAACATTTTCCTCAAACTTTGGTTGAAAATGCAAAAACAAACAAAAATAATGTAGAGTCAATGCACTTTGATGATGAGGCGAATGTTATAGTCCCTAGTGAGGTAGGGACTAATAATTTATAAAAATATTTCAAAAAAAAAATGTTTTATATGATAAAGTAATAAATTTTGTTAGATTTCATCATATTGTTTTAATAATATTAATGTTTAATGCAATACGACTTTCCATACATCTACTAACAATCTAAGAATAAGACCTCAAAGTCTATAACCAATACAAATTGAAATACATAAATTTTCAAATTAACAAATTACAATCTATTTTAAATCAATTAGGAAAGCTTATCCCAAATGGGGTGTTTTGTTTTTTTGTTTTTTTTTTTTTTTGGGGGGGGGGGGGGGGGGGGGGGGGGTGTGGTTGCATGATACCACTACTCCACCTAGCCAAGTGGTCGGGGAATGTGGCAACACACCCCCATAAAGAGTCTTTATGATTGTTATGTTATTGAGATCTTGCCTCAGGCGAGCTGGACATAGGAATGTCGATCCCAAGCCCAAGCATTACATTGAATTCTCGTCGAATTGTTAGGTATGTCATGTCTCTACTTGTTGAGTGATTGTTTTCATTCCAATTTAACTCGTGGATTTCTCCTCCACAATATCACTCTCATTTGGTGCAGTTGTGTATTTGTTCCTCTCTATCTGCAATATTCCTTTCATCTCACATCAGCACGAATTGGGGGCAATGGTCAGAGTACTTTTGTGAGCCTTGGCTAGACCTTGTCTTTCCAATTCTAGTATTATTTAGATGCTTCAAAAAAAAATGGTCTCCTCGCCCAAACTGGAGACTTAACGATGCTTTCGAATTGTCTTCCAGGTATATCATCATGACTTTGTCATTTCCATTTCGCAACAAAATTGGTGCGCATGTTGTGGCTCAGGATATAGGTCACATGTCGGTTGACAGTTCATGTGGGCACTGGACCTCTTTACTAGGAGATATTCTAATTATTTTAAGTTTTCAGTCATCTCTTTACCTGATTTCTATTTATGGTTTTGAATCTTTTATTGGTACTCCTCTAGCATTTTTGTTAGCAACTCTCCATGTACTTCTCGGTCTGCTCTCGAGGCTTTGTGCTCCATCTCTGTTTTATCCTTCATGGGCTCTCACTTCCTTTTACTTTCTTCATCGAAGGTCTCTGTATTTTCCTCTACACTCTCCCTTGCACTAATGGCACCTTCCCATGGCAGGTTGGCAATCTTCTCCTCCTCTGAATCCCAGCTTCATTTGACTCCATATTACCACGCCCCTTCTCCACCTTACATGGCACACCTCCTTGGGTCTATCGCTTGTACACTCACCTCCCTAATATTTTACTTTTGTATCCTTCTCTATCCTTTCACCATGCCCCGCTAGTGTGAATGTGTCCGCCAAGGGGAAAATTGCCACCAAGTGAGAGCCTATCAAGTACATACACATTCCCACCATCAACTGGAGGAATTAGTTTCTAGGTTTTGAGATCTTACTCCGGGCCTCATCTAAGAAGAGCTAACTTGTATGGAACACGAAGGAGCCTCCCAATGACAAACACTTTCAGATACAAAGGTTATTGTTGAACTAGCTGATTGGGTGCTGGATGTTGGACACACACAAGGTCATTTTAACCAGTACATGTATACCATCGAACTATATTGGCATTTAAAGTTCCTAATTGGCATAATTATGATGGACAGTTTCAAGAATACATCTTGCACTCTTTGGACCACCTACATCGTAACTTGAGTGGAATGGACCATTGCTTGGACCATATTAAGCAACACCTTGTTATTTCTCCCCCAACATGAAGCACCCCTAGAAACAATGAAGACCCCATTCAAGTTGTTTCAACTGAATATGATCCCTATACTTAGTATTTTTCTATGCTCTGGTTTATTTTGCACTCTAATTTCACAGTTCATCCTAATGGCCAATTTGGTTCATTTTTCAGTAAATGAATCATCTCTTTAGTCTTTTTTAATATTATGATTTCCTACGCCTCTCTATGAAGAGTGCACTTTTGGCTATGGTCCAGTCTTCCTAGTTGAAGAATAACCTAAAATATATGGCATATCCATGTACATTCTAGTTTAAAAGAAAATACAATATTTACCCACAAAAAAAAATTAAGAAAGCTTGAAATATGTTAAAATTCAAAGCACAGTTAATAGTATTTAATGACAAACTCAGTAGTAGTTATATTTAGCCATAAACATGGATTAATAAGAGTTGAAATCTCAATATAGGTACTTTGTCTTTACTAATTAGTTTAAATTAACTAATCTCAAGTTGACACAACAAGATTTCAAAATAGAATTTGAAAACTCAAGTTAAGGTTATCATACTTGAAAATTTGCAACATGAATTAGGAAAAGGTTTAGAAATTATAATTAGAAAGAAATGAGAATATATGTAAGATGATCTTAAAAATATATTCATTATTATTAACTCATAAATAATTACACAATATAATTTTTCTTACATGTATGTGATATAATAGTTGTCCTCTTATATTATAGCATCTTAGAATAGTTTTTATGATTCTTAAATCTTTCCTCTTGCCTTTGATCAAATTTAAATTTGGCTTTCACTCTTGATCTCTTTGTCATTTTTATTCTAATTCAAAAGGTATTTTACTCTTACTAGTAAATATGCAACTCTTTCAACAAATCCCTTCCTTCACAAGCTAACTCTCAATATCTAAAATCTTATTTTTTCATAAAAATCAACTTAATTTTCTTTTCATCTATTTCTTTTTATTTTGTTTTTAAAGATCAATTCCATCTTTCTTTTGTTTTTTCCAATATTCATCGCTAATAAATTCAACTATTACTTTACAATATTCTAACTTATTTTTATTTCATATTCATAGCTTTAATAGAATTCTTTTACAATATTCTAACTTCTTCTTATTTCATATTCATAACTTAAATGATTTTATAATTTCCTATATAAAACATTTTTGGTGTATTTAATTCAACCAATCCAATTTTTCCCATTCTAAATGTTCATAAATACTCTTGCATCACAAGTCTAATTATTTTTCATCCTTCCTTTACAAACTAACTCTCAATATCTAAAATCCTATTTTTTTATAAAAGTCAACTTAATTTTCATTTCCTCTTCTTATTTTTATTTTATTTTTTAATATCAATCCATCTTTCTTTGATTGTTTCCAATATTCATCACTAACAAATTCAAATATTACTTTACAATATTCTAACTTCTTCTTATTTCATATTCATAACTTAAATGACTTTATAATTTTCTATATAAAACATTTTTTATGTATTAATTCGACCAATCCAACTTGTTGGACACCTAATCCTCTATGGGTTGGTGTGGAATGTGAACAACCACCACCGGAGTCCAAGAGACCACTTGGAATATGAATCCAAGGGTCACACCATGTACTATAATTGTATATCATATCAATAATATATACAATCTAATGCTTATCTTTCTATTTGGATGTTTACATTCCATGTGAGTTTAAAATGGTATCAGAGCCAACTCTATTTTTGGCTTCCTACTCTTGTAACTCATTCATGCCTCTGTTTTGCATTTTTGCAGACTGACATATCCCTGCCGGATTTTGTGCACTCTATTCTAACGGTTGGAGAATCAATTTGTTACATTGAAGCATTTATTTGCCTCCTTTGAAGACTAGAGCGAGTTGCTACGTCGAATTGTGTGCTACCCAGAAGTTTTGTGGCTGGCGCATTGAAGCCGAAGGTGTTATGGATGGAGGTGTGCTGCATGGAGATGTTGTTGGTGTGCTTCCTGGAAGTGTTGTGAAATTGGTCAAATTGGATGATGGAGTAGTGAGCTAGTGCATAGAGACCGAGCATGGAAATCCTTAGCACCATTGTGACTGAGGCGGATAGAGCTCCTCAATGCGGTGAATGTTATGATTCATATTACACTCTGTATTATTGAATGCATCATGTTGCAGCATCGTGACTATGTTGGTGTCTCTGTGGTATGATTGTGGTATATACTCCCGGTTATCTCCCTCTGCATACCCGATTAGATATTATACCACCAGTTCATGGCTTTCCAATTCGCCATATGCCATCACTGTGGTATCATTCATCGTTGTCCATATGTTGGACTATTATACCACAGTCCGTTGGTCGTTCTTCTTCCATACGCCCCGGCACTCTGCTCCACATCTTGAACGTCGCTTTGCTCCACATCTTGAAATCTATTCCCATACAGTCGGTCCTCCAAACGCTGCTCCCAAATACAGCGTAGTTCCCAAACGCATACCTCCTATTGTACCACCCGAAACCACCATACCACTCAACTCCAACTCTCGTTTTTTAATAGCTACCATTTTTAACTGAGCTTTTAATATATATAACTCCCATACCATTTCTCCTCCTAACTATCGGTTACCATACCACACAGTTAATACAACACCTCCTCGCATAGTTAATAGACCACCCATCATGGCATCAAACCACCATATAGCCTCCTCTACCGGTTCATAATCTCGGTCTTATGTTGACTCCCCCATACGCCATCAACCATCTAAACGTCATTGAATGACTGTTGAACACTCTCTGATACCGCCACCTTTCACTATACCTATATTCTATGTAACGTATTACGCTGGAGGGTATACAACAGTTACATAGACCACACACCGCTCCTGCATACTCCTACGACATACCATGTTGCCCGCCGACATACCAAGCTGGTATATAACGTTGAGCTTCTTCCCCGCTGAAGATATATCATAATCGTATTTTATTGTATTGTTAATTAATGATTGGTGGCATTGAATGAAAGATTATGAAAGAAAGTTGTAGTCAAGCCCGACCAGAAGCCATTGAAGGAATTGCTTGTTCGTTGAAATCTCAGGGCTTTCCAATTTTAGGGAAAAACAAAACAAAATTGTATAGTTATAGAGGGAGGGAAGGGCAGTTGTTGTCACTCTTTATACTAAATTTGAAAACATGGGTTGTTAATTATTGTATTGGGATTTTTCTATGGTCATTCTGTCAGCGGTACCCTCTGGTGTAAGTTCAGTTATCCTTGGAGCCTTTATATGTGAACTGCTATAGGTATACCTCGCGTTCATGGTGCTGAAACTATTCAATTTGCTCACTTGTCCAAGTTTTAAATTAAGTTCTTTTACTGCTTTGATTTTCCAAGTTCCGCAGACACAAAGGAGAATCATTTTTCAAGGAAAATATTTATTGCTTGCAAAGGATTATCAATTGAGTAGATTTCCCTCTTATGATTGGGGGTATTTAATTTTGAAGAACATTGCATTGCTATATATTTGCCTTTACAAGTACATTTGTGGTCATTTGTTGACTTGAGTTGGTTGAATAATGGCGAAAATTCATCGCTTGTTAGAGTTACTGAAAACTCTAATCGGGTTCACTACTGACAGAGCAGTTAAAATTAGCAAAGCCTCTCTTTCATACATTCAGACTTGTCTGCAAAATGCACAAGACAAAATTGATTTTTTGCAGCTTGAATCACAGCTACAACAAGAGGAGTTACAAAAGTATAGTCATGATTCTGAACTTTCTTTATTCAGGACAATTCTTTATTTGAGACACACTCCCATCAACAACCAGAAATTGATCAGATCATTGAGCCCCTCTTAGGAGAAGTTGTACATGCAGATGTAGAAATTTAGTCTGCACTTCCCAAGTCGATCATTAGACCTTGGAAGAGCTTGTCCATAACAAGCACAGAACAAGCATGGGTTATGATAAGGATGTTTCCTTTCATATTCCAGATTACTCAAAACCCATTAAATTTCATAGTGTTGGGTTTCTTCATAACAGTTTACCTTCACCTATTCTAGATTCTGTTTGGCTTCCACAACATCAACAATAGATTGTGAACTGTCAACATTGTGAAAGAGTTTCCATATGAAAGATCATTGTTTTGATCTTCATCCATGTAAGTATTATCATAAAACCACTCACTCTTCACACAAATGCTTCAAAAACAAGCCTCCTGCAAGAACAAAGATTCATCTTGGATGGATCACTTCTTGGCAATGAACGTCAACAACCAAGAAGATATTTCAGTCATATGTTAGAACTTGTTCTAGAGTATTGAACAATCTTGCAGTTGAGTTTTCTCCATCTTCTCACCTTGTATCTGACAGGGAGGGAAGTGATGGTCATCTACAAGCTTCAAAGCCACATCAAGCGAGCCTGAGCCACAACCAGCCATACCAGATACAGAGTTGTAGCCAGAGACAGAGTTGCCACTGAGCATGCCTTCGGTTGGTGGTCAACCTTAAACCATCACAGGTTGAGACCAACTTTTTCAAGTTTAGGTTCTCCCTTTTATGTTGGGTGAGACCTCCCTTTCAAGGTTGAAGCTTTTCCTCTTCAAAACATGAGGAGCACTTCCTCTAGCAAAAGACCTCAACTTCATGATAGATTTGGAAGAGTTTCGGGAACTGCACTAAGCGTTCCAGTGTTGGTGGTCATCCTTAAACCGCTCCCCTTTTACCAACATTTCAGAGCACATTCAACCAAGTGCTTCCATGCATTTTTGCACATTTGTATTACAACTCTCTTCTTGGACTCATACATACCCCTTCGGATTAAGGGGGGGAATGTTGGACACATAATTATCTATGGGTTGGTGTGGAATGTGAACAGCCACCGAAGTCCAAGAGACCACTTTGAATATGAATCCAAGGGTCAACCACGTATATCATAAGAATAATATGATCATCAAATGCTTATCTTTCTATTTGGATGTTTACATTCCATGTGAGTTTAACACAACGTTTTCCATTCTAAAATTCCCATATATATACTTTTACATCACAAGTCTAATTATTTTTCAGCTAATGAAACTTGCTAACATCTAGTGAGGATTGTAGGATTCATTGTTGAATGAGTTAACTTGACATGTCAAAGTTTTAATAATAATGGATTTATATAAATTAAGACTAAGTATAAGATTTATTATTGGATCAATTAACTTGACATGTCAAAGTTTTAATAATAATTGGTTTATATAAATTAAGAATAAGTACATGAGCTGAGTGGCTCGTTCTATAGTATGATGTGTAAGGATGTTCATCCATCATCAAAATTGAAATTTTGTTCATATATGCCAAAAAAATAATTCTAAAAAACTAAAAAGAAAAATTAAAAAAAAATATAAAATAAATAATAATTATACCAAAACATTGAATAATATCGGCTCATAAAACAATTGAAATTTGAAGAAATTGAATCCCTCTCCATTCATATTAAATCTTTATATTAAATAAAATTTATATTAATTTATTAATAAAAATAAAGATAACCATTCACTGTTATACTAAATCATTATATATAATAAATGGAAATTCTTTTATTATAATTAAATATAAGCATTGTAAATTATTGATTTATAATTTTTAATAATTAAATTATAAATTATAATTTAACAAATATATTATTTACCAATATATAAAATAAGTTAATTAAAAAATAAATATTTTAAGACAAAATTTATTATAAATATATAATATTATTAAATAAAAAATAGATTTTCTTAATTTAGCTCCTTCCAACGTTGCCATGATATACTCAAGTGAAGTAGTAATATGGTAATTGCCTATAGTCAAATACTTTATGTTGGAAAGTATGTCTTCTTTCCCCTAAATAAGTCAAAACAATGGGACATAATACCATTGCCCACCGTGTTGGTAAAACATGTTTCATGAAACCCCTCGAAGGAATTTTTAAAGGATGTTTTTGTCTTTAAAGTCGGTGCCTTTTGGTTTTACTAAAACGATAAAACCTTACTATGCATTAGGCAAGGCAGGTAATAACGTAATCGATATTATATTAGGTTGATTATGAATTAATATAGTTTTGACCAAAAATTTAATTAAGTGATTTGTAAAATATATTTTATAAAATAAAAATAATTTATTCTTTAAAAACTTTAATTTTATTTATTTAAAGTCTAATTGACTCATTAAATTTGAGCCTTATTGTGCATCATAACTGAAGTACAATGACCTTCAATTCATTTTGGCGTTGGTATTGTGTACAACAATCTCCAGCTGATTCAATTCATTGGAAAAGATGTCTCACTTGCAGTGTTCATAGAAAGGGGGTAGTCTATCGAGGCAAAGGAATTGTTCAGACGGCCAAAAGTCACCGGAATCCGAGCAAAAAATTTCAAAAAATCTTGTAGAGGCAGTGTTTGAATCTTGTTTTTGATGGTGGAAATGGATTTAGCACCATCAAAAACGTCTAAGACACCTAAAATTTTGAAGTTTAACAACTATAACTTGGATTTAGAAAAATCCTTGCGAAATTTTCTCTAAATATAAGTGGAATTTCCATAACTTTCCAAACAATTCCTTCGTCTCATTAGACTATGACCATGAGGAATTGTTGAAATTCAAAAAACAACCCCTGCAGATTCGATTCATTGGAAAGGACGTCTAACTTGCAGTGTTCATAGAAGGGGGTAGTCTACCGAGGCAAAGGAATTGTTCAGATGGCCAAAAGTGGCCGGAATCCGAGCAAAAACTTTCAAAAAAATCTTGTAGAGGCAGTGTTTGAATCTTGATTTTGATGGTGGAAATGGA
>APFE030024238.1:134149-186980 GCA_000404065.3 Pinus taeda
GGTTCATTTTGGATTACCCACTTCTATTGTATCTGATCGAGACACCTGATTTGTGGGGAAGTTTTGGTCAAGTCTGTGGGAACTAATGGACACCAAGTTGAAGAAAAGCACATATTTTCATCCACAAACAAATGGCCAGATAGAAGTAGTTAATATGACAGTGATCTAGTTACTGAGAAGATATTGCAGCAAACATCCTAAGCTTTGGGATGAGCACTTGTGCTATGTGCAGCATGCTTACAATAGAGCCAAACACTCTTCTACATAGAGATCTCCTTTTGAGACATGTTTTGGTTTCATACCAAGGTCTCCTTTGGATTTTGTCTTTGGTAAAGATACCATGGTTGATAAACACAGTGATGTGGACTAGGCAACTAGGTCCATTGAACAGATCCAGAAGATCCACCAGGTAGTACAGGAACAGCTAGAAAGGAGCCAGGCCAAGTACAAGGCTAGGCATGATAAGCATCGGATGGAGCATAGTTTTCAAGTTGGAGACCAAGTCTGGTTGTATATCAGCAAGGACAGAATGCAAGGTGAAGGTAAAAAGGTAAAACCTATCAGGTATGGACCCTTCAGGATACTTGAGAAAATTGGTGAAAATCCCTTCCGCCTTGATATACCAGCTTACATGCACATCTACTCAGTCATGAACGCAGATTGTTTGAGGTTGTTTGAACCTTCAATGATTGAGGACGCTGAAGAGTAGAGTCAATTACCTTCTGTTGAGGACCTGCTACCTGAATACCTTAATGAGTTATAGGAAGACACGGTGCTGGACAGGAAAGTGAGGATGATGTGCAGTGGACAGGTGGAATACCTCAGGATTGGGCTTAAAGGTTCGAAGCTGAGCACTGCGAAGTGGATTGAGATTGGACAAGTGAGACAACAGTTTCTCACTTAGTCGATGCTTGAAGAAAAAACAACTTTTGGTGGTCCAAAATCTTTTTCAATAGGGAGGCCGTGATCCGAATCGGATCCATAAACGACTGACAAAGAACCTTCACTGTATCGGGACGAAACAAATCCTTAATGAAATCCAAAACAGCATCAAAAATGCCCTGAACCAGTGGCCATGGCAACCAGCATGAAACGACGAGGACCTCGGTCAAAGCGCGCTGACCAAGGCCCATGAAGACTACGCAGGAGGTCAAAACAGCCCCTGGGAGGCCCAGATAGGGAAAAGGAGGCGATTTTGATGTGTGATTAGCTGGGCAAACAAGGCTGAAATGGGGGAGCCTTAAGCACTCGGTCACGTTTGGAGCCAGAGGACCATGGGCGGAAAAAGGAAAAAAGCGCCAATGTATGACGGTGGCACCCATAGCCTGGAAACCGGAGGTTCAATCAGGGTGCCCTTTAACGGTAAGAGGATTTGGAGAAGGCGGAGTGATCACAATTAGTGATCGACACGTGGTAGCGGAGGTGAGAGAAAAACCGTCGTGATCGTGCGTTAACAGTTGAGCAAGTCAACTGTGATCGACGTGCGTATGACGTTGGATCTAGAGGAGCCCAGATCAGACGATTGAGATTACGCCTGATGAAAGAGGTGGAACCGATAGGGAAATAAGCTGCGATTTAAAAAGGATTTGGAATATGTTGATTGCCACAGTGGAGAAAGAGCGTATTCGCAACATAACCAGAGGAATGAGCAGACGAAGCATGCTGGAACCTCTTAGATGGAGACACATGGCACTCCCTGAGCATTCATGATAATGTCGAATAGGGAACTCCAAGCATAGCTCCAGGAGGAGAATCGGCGCAGGAGGGAGAGGAACCGAACACACATAGGATCGGTTAAAGCCATGAACAGAGACAGTCGAAAAAAAAGAAGAGAGGAGGATTTTGAAGGGAGTCCAAGAGACGAGAGAGATAGTGAACAGTGAACCCTGACAGGAGGACTGAACACAGAGAGTAGTAAAGCCAAGCAGAGGAGATAGAGGACCGAGCTGACCTCAGGTAGCATCGAGCACCAAAGAGCTTGACGATTCAAGCCTTCCCCTGGAGGAATCTGTTTGGAATGAGCATAACAGTTGGCTCTTTCCACTATAGACCAAAGGTCACAGAGTTGGTAGGAGGAGAAAGAGTCTGTGAACTTTGAGTGGCTTGGGGAATCTAAGAACCACCCTGCCAAGAAAAATCTACTTCAGGAGAACTCATATTGAGTCCCTGTATTGTAATTTCTCTGCTATAAGACACAATAAAATAAGCCACCACTGAAGCTGGACTGGAGACGTAGCCCTGGAGAATAGGGTGAACTCCTCATTAAAAATTGTTTGTGTCTTTGTGTTGCTTACTATATTTCTCTGTTGTCTTTCCATTTAAAATGTCTGTGTATTGGCAATCTGATCGATCCGTTGTTTCAATAACACATAACACACAACAGCACCTAAGTCTGTAATACCTTTTGCTTAATAAATCTTCAACTGAGGTCACTCATAGGGTGATTATCAGATCACTCTCCTTGCACCAAAAGGAGTCTTACAAAAATTTAAATCCATTCAAAGAGATTTCCTTTGGAGAAAGGGGGAGAATAAAAAGAAATGGGCCTTAGTAGCCTGGGACAAGATTTGCAAACCTAAAAATCATGGAGTTCTTGGTTTGGATGATCCAAAGGTTCTGAGAAGGGCTCCTCACGCTAAACTTTGGTGGTGTTGGATAAAAGAACCAAAGGCTCAGTGTGCTAGTATTTGGAAAGAGAAATATGCCAGTACTTGGCAAATTAACGATCATATAAGGGTGTATGGAAATATAAAGGGCTCATGTATCTGGAATAAGGCAAGGGAGAATAGAGGCTTAGTTCAAAATAATAGCTTCTGGCAAATCAGAGAGGGAGATCTGGCACTATTTTGGGAAGACAAATGGCAACAGGAACTGATTCTGTTAAAAGAGGATTTTAAGGACCTCAAGATAGAGACAGACATCATAGGGCTATCTAAGGTTAAACATTTTTGGGATCAAACCAATAATGCAGGAAAATGGATAAACTAGAGGAATATTATCCACAGGGAGGACATCCCCTTGAAAGCTAAAGGAGAAGCTCTTATGAAAATATTGGAACAAAGGAAGATTCTAGTACTAGGGGGGCATGATCAGTTAACACGGGGCAACAACAAAGAGGGCACCTTCAATCTTAAGGAGGAAAAATGCATACTACTTGAGATGGATTCTATTGCTCTGGATAGAATGTGGTAGAATCTATAGAGGCATCAAGGCTAGATGAAGATTAAACTTTTCATGTGGCTGGTCTACCAAAGGAGAATTCTGACTTGGGACAACATTCAGAAAAGGGGAGTCATGAGGCCTTCCAGATGCCAGCTCTGTGAGGCCCAAGAGGAAACTATGGAGCACCTCCTCAACAGTTGCACCTTCACCTCTAGATTGTGGGACTCTTTTGCAACCATCTTCCAAAAGACAAACAGGGATAGAGGGAGTATTTTTAATACCCTAAACAACTGGAGGAGGATTTTTTTTTATTCTAAAATTCTATGCTCAGCTTGGGCTCTCACGCCTAGCTTTATTATTTGGAATTTCTGTAAAGAAAGGAACAACAAGATCTTTAAAAATGAAAAGAGACCTTTCCAATGTCTTTTTGAGTAGACTTTAAGACAACTTAGGGAGATGGTTAGTACGACTCTGAGATAGCCCCTTAAGAATCCTCCTTCAGATGCTGAAATGAGAATTCTCAAACAATTGAGCATGCAAGGGCTTCTTCCTCATGGTTTGGATAGAAAGGTTAGGATAATGGAAACTAAGCAGGACTTTTGGCATCCTCCCCCTCAGGGCTTTCTGAAGTATAACATTGATGGGGCCTCTAAAGCCAACCCGAGTATTGCTAGCTTTGGAGGGGTGTTAAGGGATGAATCAAGTACTATTATTTCTATCTTCCATTGCCATTTAGGCAGAGCCACTAACAACATGGCAAAACTAATGGCTATGGAGCAATGCTTAGAAATCCTAGTGAAGGATAATCAGCAAAATGTTATTATCGAAGTTGACTCTGAGCTAATCATTAACTCAGTCAAAAGAATTAGTTGGGGCACGGGGCTAGAGAAGGTTTCAAAGCATTGGAGGTTGATCCAGGTCTGTCAATGGATCTAGCTCCACCTCATGAGCCCACACACGGTAAGCTTTAATCATGTTCGAAGGAAGGCTAATAAACTGGCAGATTTATTGGCCAACCACGGAGTGAATTCTTCCATTAGCAGAGTTCTGATGGGTTGGCAAGAGTTGCCTTAGAATTGACTAAAGGAACAGTCTGCCTGCCAAGCCGATGAAGATATGATGGTGTATCGCAACAAAGCTATGGACTCTTTGGCTAGATAGATTGGTTTCCATATGAGTTGCTGCTTTTTCCTCTTTTTTAACCTTGTTTGGTTGCTTGGCAGAACCTGCTGCCTGGGTAGTTGGCTAGAGGGTTGGGACTGTACTTTACCGGGGTTCATCAATGGGTGCAGAGGGGTTGGAGTGAGAAGCCAAATTTCGAGCTTTCGTGTTGGTCGGGATTTCCTTGCTTCTCTTCACGAGGATGTAATTCCGCCCGCAAAGTGGTTTTTTGGTCATCGGGCACCTTATGAGCAGAAAGTGGTTTTTAAGCTTTCAGAGCGATCCCACTCAAGTTGCTACACGTGGCGGTGCGGTGGGTATGAATACCACCCTCATCGCATGCTAACCTGCAATGCTTTAGGCCCATGCAATATGATCTTGGACTGTCGGATCAAGCACGAAGGATCGACGGCTACGATTCATCATGCATGTGAGTGTATCCATATGGTTAGAAGGCGGGCCTTTTGGCAATGCGATATCTTGCTCTACCATAGGATCAAACTTGGGAGATCTACAGTCAGGATCCTTCGTGCTTGTTAATGGGTCCACACGGTTAACCGTCGGGCTCCTTGGCACTGTGATTTCTTCCTCCACCATTGGATCAGGCAGGATGTTTTGATGATGGTGATTCCGGGCTTTCATGGTGATGGAGATTTCCTTGCTTCTCTTCACGGGACGCAATTCCGCCCGCTAATTGGTTTTCTAGTCATCAGGCGCCTTTCGAGCAGAAAGTGGTTTTTAAGTTTTGGGAGTGATCCCACTCAAGTCGCTACATGTGGCGGTGGGGTGGGTACCAATACCACCCTCATCGCACACTAACCTACAGTGCTTTAGGACTGTGCGATATGATCCTGGGTCGTCGGATCAAGAATGGAGGATCGACGACCAGGATTCATCGTGCATGTCAGTGGGTCCACACAGTTAAATGTCGGGCTCCTTGGCACTGCAATTTCTTCCTCCACCGTTGGTTCAGGCGGGGTGTTTTGAGGATGGTGATTAAAGGCTTCAATGCTGATTTTAGTTTTGATTTAGGTATTTCTTTGGTTTGAGTGTTAGTCCCCCTTTAGGTTACTGGTGAATTGGTTGGTTGGCCTTGATACGGGCAGGCACTTGAGGGTTTTTGTTGTTTTGATGGGAATGGTTCAGGGTTTATAGCCTTAATTTTTTGCCCTTGGCTGTTGGATGGTTGATTTTCCCTGGTCCACGGATCCTCTTGGATGGTTGTAATCTATGTAAATTATTTTATGATTTAATGACAATGAAAGTATGGCTCTTGCTTTAACAAAAAAAGGATATTATGTCACGAGTTCAATTTTTGTTAGTGTTGTAAATTTAGGTTTTGTACCCAATAGAATTTTCAAGTCATTAAACCTATTTATGTATTTAAACGTGTAATTTAAATAACAGAAAATTTTAATCTATTTATATATTCAAAAATGTAATTTAAATAAGCAAAAATTTAATTTTATATATATTAGATGTACCATTAAACATATTTCTTATTTTAAATAATAGATTAAACTTGAATAATGCACTTAGAATTTGATTAATTAATACAAATATATTATTTATTCCTCTCATATATTTTAAATATAAATATCAGTTATTTTCCTTAAAAAAATTTCTTTTTATAATGATATACAAACCAAAATTACTATTACAATCAATATTATGACTATATATTCTAAACACAAATGAAATAATTTATTAAATCAAACACAAATGTTAAATATCCTAATTTAACTTATCAAAAACATTTTTAAAATTAGAAAAAAAGAAGAAGTCGTAGATGTCCATAACTTAGGCCGAAGATTTGGCTAGAATACTAATTCAAATACACCTTAATATCAAGGAATCATTATATTTTATTACTCAGCACTAGATCAAATATATATTCCATTTCTTTTGAAATTATTGTAATTTTCGTATGGCTAAACATAAATGTGTTTTTTATATCATTTAATTATTTTTTAATGTTTCGTCCCTAAAACACAACAATTATGCTCCTGGAATATAGGCGAGCTGGAGCTGAAGCGGGTTCGGGCCAGGCACCTCAAACAGCTCCACCAGTCCCCATCTGAAAAAGTCTCTTTCTCCCTGAAAGTAGTACGCCATCAGTTGGTATTGGGCCAATTTACGGATTCAATAGCTAGGTAGAACCCAGGAGATGTTGTATATAGAGATAGATGATGGTCCACGTTTATATCATTTAATTATTTTTTATAATTTTATTTTTGAATAGAATAATTAGATAAATGTAGTATTTTTATCAATTATAAATTTAGCCAATTTTTATTTTTAAATTAAAATTGTTTATGATAATATTTTAATTATAATTTTTTATTATTTATTTAAGGAATATTTATTAATAGTATTGAAATTGTTTTACTTAATTTTATTTTTTAATATGAAAATTTATTTGCAATAAATTTTTTTATTTTTAATATAAAAATTATATATGCAATAATATTATTTTTCTTAATTTTTTTAATCGATTTGTTATTTCATTTTTTTTTCTATTTTTTTTAAAAATTAAAATAATAAAAACCATTACCAATTTATATTAAAATTTAATGGATAACTATATTGAAAATGTAGAAATTGTGTCATAAATGGAAAGAGCTCGGAAGAATAATCAATGATAACATTATGGTAATTACAATACATATGGTATGTTTAGAAAAATTCCATCTAATCTATAATATTTTAAATAAATTCTTCATTTTAGATGGTAAAGGTAAATTGTAGGTGAATGTGAAAAATAAAACAAATCACGTACCAAAGAAAAGGGATATAATTAGAAATAGAAAAATTGTTGTTAGGAATAGAGCTAAAAAGGATAATAAAAAGTAAAAATTTGTGACATTTCATTGTACCTTGGAATCACCTTATCTTTTCATGAAGTAATTGTTTCATGGTAGATTGGATCTGATGTGAAATTGTTGTCATATTACTTATTGAAACTTAAGATTACAAAGCATTTGAAGGCCCATAACATAGAAAAAATTATCTTCTCGTATATATGTAGAAAAAGACTTTCCTACCTTAAACTGATAGGGGGCATATAGTACTATATAAAGAAGTATATTTTTCTCATATTAAGGTTTAGAAGTGATACCATTTTAGATTATAAGAAAACATACTATTTTAAATTATAAGAAAATTTATATAGGAATATGTTATTTTGCACCTACTAATTATACATTTTATAAGAAAAATGTTCTAGATAAAAGTACATCCTTACAATGGCTTAGAGTATGATACTCATAAAATGAAAAATTTGGTAATGTCATTTTGATAAGATACTTTAATTCTTGAACAAGAAATAACCTGGTTATTTCTTAGGGGATAATTTCAAACCTAATCCTCCATTAAATTATTCTAGAAAACAAGGATTAATGTAAGGTTACAAAGCAATTGAAAAATAGCTAAATCCCAAGCTAGATTTATGAGTTATCATTCCATTTTGCACCACATTGTTATTTTTATTATTACTTTTATGGTCATTCCTGAGGAGTGTCATGATAATAAAACTCATGTGTTATTTTGTTGATTTTATAAGAATTTTTGGTACATTATTTATAATAACTTATAAGGTAAAAAATCTAACAATTCATTTCAAGTTAAAAACATTACACCAAGGCTAATTAAGAGTGTTATTACCGTGATTAGAAAATCTAAAGATTATTTGAATGAATTAATTGTACTATAAGATTTAATCAAAGTTATTCTTTATGGACTACCAAATTTAAAATTTGTTTCATAAAATTTTTTGGTACATTGTGTACAACTAACTTATGGACTAAAAGATATAAAAATTCCCTTATAGTTAAAAAAATTACACTAAAATATATTAAAATATTATTAACCTTATTAAGAAATCTAAAAATTATTTGAATAAAATCATTTTACTATAAAATTTAATCAAGGTTGTTATTTATCGCCTGCGAAATTTAATGTTTGCATTGACATGTCAGGCGTTATTTGAAAAAGGTAGGATGTGTTATCATGTCTGTCCCTATAATAGTCCACATCCTTCTTTGGTTACATTTGAAAGTGCCGATTAATAAGGTCAAGATACCATTCAGCTATTAATAATTATTAATTTTTAAACTCCATCGTGGAGAGTTTAGTACGTTTGAGGAGATGGCCAGTGGTTACATCAGGAAATGTCTAAAAAACATCCCACTCGACGACCTTCCACTTTTGTCGCCTATGTTTGTTCCAAATTGGGTAATTAATGAACCCAATTTGGAATAGATTAATAAGTTCATTACATTATTGTAAAATTGGGTAAGTTGTTAGGTAAGTTGGAATAGATTGATAGCTTCATTACATTATTGTATTTCTTTTTACCGGTTTCAATGAAAGGTCGAGTGGTCCGGTCATAAGTCATGACTCTATAAAATGTCGGGCAGTGGGTCATCTATAAAATGTCGGGCAGTGGGTCATGAATCACGATTCTGTAAAATGTCGGGTCATGAGTCATGACGGTTCTGAAGTGACCGCAGGTGCCATTATACAAAGTTGGACAGTAAGGTCATGTATCATGACAGTTTCGAAGTGCGCGGAGGCACAATTACATTTTTACTCGAGTGGTTCAGTAAAGTTTTTTAGTGAAGGAGTAGATATATAATTTAGCTTTAATATATTGCTGGTTTTCCATTTAAAGAGAGTGAGGATTGTAAAGTTAAATGCATGACGTGGAAGACAGTGGAGACGGATTTGAATGCCTTGAAATCCTAATAAAAAATTAGAACATACATGGGCAGATTACGAGGTCCACTTTCTTACGAGGTCCACTTTCGGGTAAAAATAACTTGGAATTGTCCCTAGAAACTGACTCAACTTCCTTCCTCGCCATTGCTGCCGAAACAAACAACAAGGGACAATTTTCTCACCCCTTTTCCTCTGGCTGTAAGTTCTATCTGTCGAAACTGAAATGTAATCACTTTTGTAATTACAGGAGATATATGGCCGCCCGCGCTGATTTCGTCATATCTTGCTCTGCAGGTCCAAACAACCACCAGCACACAGACCACTCTGCCCTTGATACAAGTGCTAGGGTTTCGTTATTTCTTTAGACCTGTGGATTATAGCGAGTACATAATACACAATGGGCCGCCGAAGGATTGAGTTAAGGAGGATCGATAATGCCTCAACTCGCCGTGTGACTTTCTCCACGCGTCGAAACGGTCTGTTGAAGAAAGCGTATGAGCTGTCTGTGCTTTGCGACGCAGAAGTCGCGGTCATCATCTTCTCAAGCCGTGGAAAACTGTATGAGTTTGGCAGTAAAAGGTATGACGACCTCCCTTTCTGAAATTGACATGTTAAAATACTATACTGCCCAGTGAATCAATTTTTATAAGATGCTCAAGATAGCTTGTCTTCGAACTCTACCACTTCGTTTATAACAGACTGTAACGCTTATGTTAATTGATATAAAGATGTCCAGGGCCGAGGACTTCGGGCCCTTTATTTCAAACGAAGGAATCTCTTGAAATCCACGACGTGAGTTTGGTTTGTAAAATTGTTGCCTAGTGCTTAGACTAATCATCCACAAGGTGGAGACAAATATTGAATTTCCAGTACAGTCTTCTGAATGGGTATTTTTATATCATAATGCACCGTATATGTGTTACAAGTAAACAGATAAATACTGGCGAGAGTCGATTAATTTCGCTTCATAACAGCTGTTCCTTGGATCTGCTCATTAACAGCTGTTCCTTGAATCAGTTTTAGCTAAACATCGAATGATACTGATCTCCATCCTTTCGATTAACAGCACCAACAAACCACGTTTCCTTATTGAATAAATACCTGCATCAACGGAAAATAGAAACAGTTGCCATCTGATAAACCTTTTAAACAGCTTTAGTGATAATCGTCCGGTATTTACCATGAAAAACAGTTTTCCGATTCAAAATAATCCCGTAATGCATAACTCTGGTGTAGAAGGTCTTAACATAGCGATGCGAAAGCGGTTGTCTAGCATACCTGGAAGCCCCTTTCAAGGAGTTGATGATACAACTGTAAAAAGTATAGCATTGATGGCATAACTGGAAGCCCCTTTCAAGAAGTTGATGATACAACTGTACAATGTATGGCATTGATCAGATGTGTGAATGGCATTGTTGTTTCAACCCACGATCACTTTGATGTCATTGTGGAGTTGACGAGCATAACTGAAAACAAAATCACATTTATTTATCAGATTAGTGAATGATATTAGTGACAAAAAGTGAAACCTAAAAGTGGAGCAGAGATTTCTTTTCTCAATATTCTGAATGACTAAATAGATTACATTGTAAACGTTGAACTGTCTATGACAGCTAGCAGATAATAGAATCAAATTTGATGACACCTACCCAATAACTAACTCAAACTGAGATTAATATCTCAACATGCCCTCCTAATCTCAATTGTTACATGTAGAACACTTACAATGAGTAGTTTTTCTCTTTGAAATTCAAATACATTCTTGCCCAATGGCTTTGTGAAAATATCGGCTAGTTGATTTTTGGAACCACAAAAAGAAAGTACTATGTCGCCACCATTGACAAGTTCACAGATGAAATGAAAACGAGTGTCAATGTGCTTTCTCTTTTCGTGGAAAACATAATTTTTTGATAAAGAAATTGTTGAACTATTATCACATTAGATTGGAGTTGGCTCCTTCTGAATATTTGAAATATCTTTCAACAATCTCCTCAACCACACAATTTGACAAGCTACTCGATGCCCTTGAAATAAGATTGATTCCAAGATGAAAAGCATACATTGAGGTGCTTTTGTGATCATTTAAACTCCATGCATAATTGTTGTCTGTATACCTTGAAAGTGAACAATTTTCAGAATGTATATAGAACAAACCATAGTCTATTGTCCCTGCAATATACCTTAAGATCATTTTTGCAACCTTCCAATGAGAAATCTTAGGCAACTGCATAAACTTGGAGACACAACTTGTTGCAAACATAATATTAGGTCTAGTTAAAGTGAGATATAATAAGCACCAACTAGACTTTTATACAGTGCAGAATCAACTGGTGGTGCTACATCTTCTTTGCTCAGTTTTTTGGCTTGAGAAATTGATATATTTGCAAGTTTGCAATTTGTCATTTTGAATTTTTTGATGATATCATGGGCATATTTTTGTTGACCAACAAAAATATCATTAACAGATTGGTTAATTTCAATGCCTAAGAAGTATTTCATGACTCCTGGATCTGTCATATCAAACTTTGTTTTGCATTGTTGCTTTGAAATCTTCTAACATCATATTTCTTGTATAAAGAAGATCATCTACATAGAGACATACAATAAGGATTTTAGCTTCATGCATTTTGGTATACAAATTTGGCTCATGATTGCTTCTGCAAAAATCACTTTCAATGAGATAGGTGTCAATACGATTGTACCAAGCTCTTGGGGCTTGTTTCAAAACATACAAGGCTTTCTTCAATCTGTAAACCTTATGCTCCTGTCCTGGAACTTCAAAAATAGAAGGTTGCTCTACATAAACTTCTTCATGCAATATACCATTTAGGAAAGTGGATTTCACATCAAGATGATATACTTTCAATTTGTGTTGAGTTTTTGTGGACAAAATGGTTTTCATGGTGTTTAACATTGCTTCTTGAGCAAAGGTTTCACCATAGTCAATAGCGAAATGTTGTGAGAATCCTTTGGCAACTAACTTTGCCTTATGTTTATCAATTCCTCCCTTTTCATTTTTATATACCCATTTTACACCAATTCTGGTTTTGTCTCTTGGGATATCAACTAATTCCCAAGTTTATTTTTTCTCTATGGCAGCAATTTCTTGGTTCATTGCATGTACCTAATGATTTTCTTTAACCGGTTCTTCAAAATGAGTTGGTTTATATGAAATAAATGCAAACATATTATGTTGGTTAAACTCGTGCTCCTGTTCATATATTTCTCTCACGCTTCTTGTTTTTTGATTGTCTTCTGAAGATGTTGAACCACTGGTGGATTCACTGCTTGAAGATGTACCGTTTTCAGAATGGTATGGTTCTTTTTCAACCTGGAATCTTGGTGGCTGTGGTGGATAAAAAGACTGACTTGAAGCTTCAACAACATGATGAGACCAAGATTTACTTAAAAAAAATTACATCTCTGCTTAAAACAAACTTCTTTGTAACTGGATTATAAAGTCTGTAGGCCTTTGACTCCTCACTGTAGCTTACAAAAATACATCTTTCACTCCTATCATCAAGATTCTTTCTTAGTTTCTTAGGAACATATGGAAATGCTACTGATCCAAAAATTCTAAAGTGAGACACATTTACCTATTTTCCATCCCATGCTTCTTGAGGTATTGTATCTTCACAAGTGGTTGTTGGAAATCTATTGAGAATATACAGTGTTATCGAAATTGCTTCACCTCAATAATTGTTTGACAATTTCTTCTCACGAAGCATACATCTGGGCATGTTAATGATTGAATGATTTTTCCTTTTTGCTACTCCCTTCTACCATGGAGTATATCTTGATGTTTTCTGCATGGAGTATATCTCCTCCTCTGTCGGATCTTAGTACTTTCAAAGGCTTTCCACTCTGTTTTTCTGCTTCTTCTTTGGGTTCCTTTAACATTGAGAATGTATCTCATTTGTTTTTGAGAAAATACACCCATGTCTTCCTACTATAATCATCAATGAAAGTCAGAAAATAATGACTACCACCAATAGACTGTGTTTGCATTGGGCCACATATATCTATATAGACAATATCTAAAGGCCCTTTTTCTCTATAGGAAGATGTGGGAAGGTTGTTTATTTTATGCTTGGACAGAACACAAATTTTACAATTACAATATTTTTCATTCATAGTAGGGAGATCAGTGAAGATTGAGTGTTTTTGAAACTGACTTAGACTTTTGAATGATATGTGGCCATATCTAGAGTGCTATAGTTGAGATTCATCTATTCTTACATTATGGACAAAAGACTATGAGAGATTTTGACTTCTAAGAGTCAAAGGAAACATCTTATTCTTGGTTTTTTCAACCTTTGCTATGAGTCTTCTATTGGGAGGTTTGTTATAGATATAACAAGCGTTCCCCTGAAATATTACATCATAACCATGTTCCACCAATTGTCCTACACTAATGAGGTTATGCTTCATATTTGGAACATAATAAACATCAGGAATGTATTTCTACTAATCCTATTTAGTAAGAATAGGAACAATACCTTTTCCTTCAACTTTAATACAAGTACAATCTCTGAGAGTAATTTCTGATGTTATGGAAGCATCAAGATAAGAAAGCATATTTTTGTTACTTGTCATATGATTGCTGCAGCCACTGTCCAGTAACCAAAGATCCTTGTTGTGAGTATCTTCAGAAAGATTCCATGAAAGAAACATTTTTCAGAGGATTCTCCTTCATTGTTCAAGAGATGGACATTGCCTCTGTGCTGATCTGACTGTTTCTTTTTGTATTCATGTACATAATATACAAATTTCTTGCCATAATAACACTGGACATTATATTTGATCCATGGTTTGCTTCTTTGAGTTTGGTTTTGTGGAGGTCTCCATTGCTCTGCTGCATGACGATGTTTTGATCTGCCTCTGCTTTGACCTCTACCTCGCTTGTTGCCGCCTCTATATCCTCTGTCCCTGCCTCTGTCAAAATAAAGTTTTGCTTTGAAAACTTGTTCCATGGAATATTTTGTCAAGTTGAGTCTTGTTTCTTATGCTAGAAGCGATCCAATGAACTGTTCTACTGAGAAAGTTGTAAAATCTTTGGATTCTAGAATGGCTATTACAATCATGTCATATTTCTTGCAGAGACTTCGAAGGAATTTCTGAACAATTTTCTCATATGAAATGGTTTCATTAATGAGCTTGATCTGATTGATTATTCCCACGACTCTAGTCATGAATTGATCCACATTTTTCATGTCAGTCATTTTTGGGATTTCAAACTGTGATCTTAATGTTTGTAATTTCACTGTCGTCATTGTATCATTACCTCCATATGCAACTTTCAAGATTTCACAAGCTTCAAGTGTCGTGGATGCACTTGTTAGCTTGTCGAAAATGGAGTTATCGACTGAGTTTTGAATCCAACATTTGGCTCTGTGTTCCTTCTTTCTAAGTTCAATCGTTGCCTTCCTCTGATTCTTAGTCATGGTCACCCATGCTTCTTGACTCGGCTCTACATAAGGAGTTTGAAGTCTATCCCAACACTCTTGAGCTTGTGGGAACATATTCATTCTCAAAAACAAAAACTCGTAATTTTTACCAAGCAAAATCAAGTTTTGTCACACTGCGCTAAAAAACTATTTCTCAAAATACAAATTTACGGGTCCTTTTTCCTTTTTAAAATATCTCTTTTAAAAATTAGAACTCCCTCTTCTTATAAAAAAAACAGATGTTTTTATTTAAAACAAACTTTAAAAAAAATATAACAAACCCTCTTTTTTAATACTCCTTTTTAAAGCCTCACAAACCTTCGTACCTTAATATTTTTTGGAAAACGTACATTTAAAAAAAAATGCCATGAAATTTTCGAATATGATGGAGCTTACGTGGATTCATACGAATGGTATTAAAAAAGTGATGCGTAAACGACTTAAGTATTTGACTTTGATTTTCGGCGTCTCGTGTTGCTAAACGCAGATACCACTAACCCGGACAATTGGAAATCAGTGCAAGGGAACTCAACTAACGCCAACTCTCGTAAAACTGGACACTTATGGAGTAGAACTTAAGCAAGATTCAACTGTCTATAACAGCTAGCAGATAATAGAATAAAATGTAATGACACCTAACCAAACTAACTTACAGTCAGATTAATATCTCAACAATTGATGTTTCAAATGAAGATCATTTTGACGACGTCTTATTGTCTTTCAGATTGAAATTAGTTTTTGCTACTTGTTTCAAGGTTGTTTAGGGCTTGTAAAGTGTCATCACACTTTTCATCTCAATTTCGAATAACTCCTACTTATAAATCATAAGTTATGTCTCAATCCTATGATGGTTTATACAAATAAAATTATTGTAAAAAGAATAACTGAAATAATTATACATATTTTCTCACTATATTACAAATAAATATATATATATATATATAAAAGCAAGAATTCATTGTATTACTGAAAATGTACAAAGATTATCTGATTAAACATTTTGCCAACCAAATACAAGAGAGGACCATAAGCAAAGGAAAATGGTAGACACAAAATTATAGTATGTATGACCATTTGCCATTGTAAGACAAATTGGTTGACCACCTAAATAGCTTACTAAAGTAACATGACATAACAACATTAGAAGGGCCAAAGCCCCAAAATGACTTGAATCTGTTGTGGACCTTGAATGATGCCAAGAACTACTTATTGGGGTTCACCATGGAATGGTTCAGCTCAAGAGAATCTCCCCATAGCAATGGCATTTGTGGTAGTAATCTCCAACATTGGGAAGAGAGCGCTAAGTTGGTGAAGTGTGCGCAACTCGCTTATGGTGCATAGCTGAGAGAGATTGACTGGCTTGATGATGGTGCAATGCTAACTGAGGATGGTTCACACTGCGTTGTCCTCTAATATAATCTCCATTGCAGCAAGACATTTTAGGATCCTTAGGAATGTTCTCCCTGGTACTTAATTGTTGTTGAGACATAGAAGAGGAGAGACCCTCAATGTTTTGAGAATGTTGTCGATAAGTTAAATTATCATGCAAGGAAAAATCCCCAAGGCTATAAGAAGAATAGGTTGTTATAGGCGAAGAAGAATTCCAGAGTTAAAGGCCTACAACATTAGAAATTCCTTGCGAAGGTACCTGGGTGTGGTGTAATTGAAAGTTCAAATTGAAGACACATCCCTACAATTCTAGAGTTTCATATTCCTAGGCACAAACATGGTGACTGAGTAGATTGAGGATAGATCATCCATTGCCATGAGTGATTCCCATCTCTTGTGACTCAAGGTTTGCAACTTGGTGTCAGTAATGATGTGGGATAGTCTCATCGAATTGGTCAGTGCCTTGGTTTTCCTAGGGTGCGAGAGGCGGCCTGCCTGTGCCTTTGCTTCCTTGAGAGGTGTTCCATGCTCCTTCACCATAACATCTGGGAAATAATACTATAACCAATCCATCTATCTTTTGTTTTCCTCTATTGTTTGCAACCAACTATTTTTCTCTCTATTTCCCTCACCTCTCAAATTCTTAACATTCTCCTAAGGTAAGCCACGTTTATCATCAAGTAGACTTGTCCAGAATGACTTGAAGGACCATAAATGTGAAATTAAGAGGATCTTTCCATAATCATGATCTCCGGAGTAGTGGAGAGACAGGAGCAAGCCCGAGCTACCGGCAGTCCCTTAAAATGAATTCCTTGGACATGTTAACCAAATAAATATTTCTATCTACAGGACACTAGGATCTCGGATATAATATAACTCATATAATCATTTACAATATGACTTATTCTATTTGGATTATATTTACAATAAATCTAATCCAAGAAAATACATTCTTCTATTTTTATATGTGTTTCTCATAAACTATTCAAATAATTACTATGAAAACCAAAGACAAGTAAACTAATAGAACATGCAATATCATATTGAGGCCATTGGTGGTGATTGTAGGAGCAGTATCATCGAATTAACTAAGGTAATTCGCCCGCATTATCAAAAAAGGTAAAGGCCATTTACTTTGACAAAACGCTACTAAGGTAATTCACCTGCATTCTCAATAAAATGAAAAGGCCATTTAGTTGGACAAAAGGCTCTATTAGTTAGCAGCGTACGATTTCAAAGTAGAGGAAGAGATTGTTGAATAAAACTTTAGAACTATATGTGCTCTGCAATGCCAAAGTGGTACATAATGTTTGGCACCTGAGAGAAGTTCTATGAATTTAGTGGTCCGAAGTGTATATCATGAATGTCTATTTTCACTACTTGTAATGCCTTGTTTGTTGTGTTTTTTCAAGAGAAATAAAGTGGCTCACATTTTGTTATAATCACTGATTTGTAGAATAAACTGTATTTTCACAAAGAAATAAAACAATTTTGATTATAACTCTTTGGGCGTAGAATGTTGAAACATGTCACTAACCAGTTGTTAATTTGGATTTTGGAAGCGAATGTTTCTGATTGAACCACTTCTATGAGCCAAAATGTGAAAGAGAAAGGAGAAACTAAACATAAATTATCACAAAAATAACTCAAAAATAGTAAACACAAGATAATGGTGTTGCCCTCTATAACATGAACTTCATTGAATCTATTGGGGATACCTTAGTAGATTAAAAAAATATGATAAGCTCTCTAGAAAAATCGTTAGAACGCTAATTATATCTATTCTCACACATGCATGATTGACTAATTGATATTAAATTTATACTATACTAAAATGACTATAAAATACTATCTAATTATGTGTACCACTTTCCCTTAATTATGATCACTATTGTATATGATTATAACTCTCATTTCGTTTTACAATATTGAGACCAATTAAAAATATTGTTTTACTGGATCATGCTCATGAGGTTGTTAATTGTTTTTCTCTAAACATTATATTCTTCATATTTTTCTTGTTCTTTACCTTTGACAAGGCCTTGTTCTTCAAGATTTCTTTGTCTTCTTTTATTGTTTTCATTTGTTTTTTCTTCTGCATCTATTTGTACCCAGGGTATTGCGAATATTGATAAAAATAAAAAACAATATCTTTATTTTCTTTCATTTCTAAAAGTTTTTTCAGTTCCTTCATTTGTTGTAGCTATGGTAGGTTTTCCATAACCACTTTCATTTTTATCATTCTTTAGATTTGCAACCTCATCATCAAATAACTTTTCCTATAATATTTTTATTAGTTGTTGGTGTGAGAAATGACATTTCAATGTCATGTTTATCTACACACTCAGCTTCTGTTTTTTTACAATGCACATACTTTGAATTTTACAATATCATTTTTTTTCTCAATTTCTTCAACAAATTTTTGTTTATATTGTTCACTAAAATTTCATTTTTTTTATCTCTTGTATATATATTTCTACTTCAGCTAAATCTTCCCAACATCTTCTAATCCAATAGCTGTTTGATTAACCTGCGACTGAAATTGACTCTTATCAATCTTTCTCTCATTTTCAGTGTATGTCATCTCTAGAATATTTCAATATTCTTTAGACCTACATGAAGTTGGACTCCCACGAATAATGCTATCTTACAAAAATGGTTGAATAAGAAATATTACGTTTGCGTTTCTAACCTTCTTATTTTTTCTAATTCTCTCCAAGATTTATCAAAACACATTCAAAACAGTAATTCATTTTAATAACCCAAAATTCACCATTTTTACCCACAAAAATAAATGGTAGAAGATAAAAATGCTGAAAAATTCCATCATACTAACTCTTAAATGATTATGTTAGAAATTTTATATTTGTATTTTGACAAAAATCCCACATCATAAGTCCACCAAATATAACTGATTCGTTAGTTATCTCCACTACAATTTTCTTCTTAAATGATTATGTTAAAAATTTTACATTTGTATTTTGACAAAAATCCCACATCATAAGTCCACCAAGTATACAAGTGATTGTTAATTATCTCCACTACAATTTTCTTTTTTATATCTCATATATCCTTTTATTTCTGGTATGTTATCTTTAATTTATTTTTTGTTTTTTAAATTTACAGATCAATCTGACTTTTTCAATAAACTAATTAATAATACCACTTAAGAAATATCTCCAGAAAAATAAATTCCTGGATCGATAATAAACCTGTCTTTATTTTAACGAACTACTTTGACATCCCAAAATTGGTTTACCTCCAAAGGAATTCTTTAAAACGATCATCATCAAATACATGTCACACCTTTACTACATTCGAATAGCACCCTTCAAACCTTCACTCTAACGGTGTCTCGCGACGGCTAGCTATAAAAAAAAATGTGGCTTCAGCATATTTGTCTCTACCAGATTTCAGCTAACACGGTTTTCCCCTATATATACAGAGGATAGGGTGTGATAACTGTTGGAGACTACAACTGCTAAAATTTGTGCTCACTGGACAGAGGATAGGGTTTGATAACTATTGGAGATTAATTCACAACTCTTTCAATTTTGGTTATCCAACTAGTTGGAAATTCTACATACTAGAGATTGAAAATGGGCAACCAGAAAGGACAGAAAAATCAGCAACATCTCACTGATTAGGCAACCAAGAAAAAGCGTACTATTTCATTGGAAACATCCAAGAATAGAAAAGAGGGAAACATCTGAAAAAGGAAACATCTAAAATATATTGGCTTTATCTAATTATGCAGTTTGATTTTATCTTTTGTAATAAAGAGAATGATGGCATTGTTTTTAAAAGGCTCATCTCTTCTTCATAATAAAGTAGTGGTATTGTTTGCAGACCTGTGTTATTCCATTGTTTGTGTCTACAGTCTGTTCTGTGATTCTCTGTTTTTTATTAATTTTCAGATCTGCAAGTAGTTCAATTGGTATCATAGCGTAAGATCTTGGAAGCCATCCACCTCTTCGAAATTTATTTTTTTTAAGGGTCATACATTTCACTTCATTCAGTGGATGAAAATCATGCCGCCCCGTCAAGAGCGTCAAGAGCCCTCCCATGCAGACTCGCCAGTGAATGATTTAGCTAGGGCTCTTCAAGAGCTAATTACGCTGCAACAACAACAACGCCCTCCAGGGCAAATGCAGCTTGATGCACGCTTTCAACTACCCAAATTCTCAGGGCAAATGAATGCTGAGGCTGTTGATTCTTGGATCCGTAGCCTCTCCAACTATTTTAGAACCTGTTGAACAATGGCCGAGGAGATGAAACTTCAGATCGCCAGTCTACAATTGGAAGGCATAGCACAAACATGGTGGGATACTCATCTTGAGAATATGTCCTTGGTTGTGGAACTTGGAGAACAAGCTGAGACCAAATTGACGCCTATCACATCTTGGAATCTCTTTTGCGAGGCCTTACATGAACGCTTCTATCCTCCAAGATATATACAAAATCTCCTTGCCAAATGGTTGCAGCTTCGACAACTACCCAATCAATCAGTGCAAGCCTACATTGATGTCTTCTGCAAGTTGCGCATTCAACTCCATATATCCGATCCAGACGAGGTACTAATTATCAAATTTAATTTTGGTTTGCTAATGCTTCTTCATCGTGAAGTTGAGTTGTTTGATAGTGCTTCATTAGACAAGGCCTTTATTCGGGCCTTGGCGGTGGAACGCAAAGTGGGTACTCGAATCCAATATCCTCAAGCCAGAAATGGTCCATCTTCCTTTGATTCTTCTAATGTCGCCTCTGCCTCATCCCCCACACCTCACCGCACCCCCTTGTGTACATTTCACAAGACCAACTCACATGCTTCTGCAGATTGTCGAGTATTGAAAAATCTCCGCCCCCAGAAAACTCTTTTTACAGAGGTCGAACAACCAAAGGCCACTACCCCACTTCTAGCTATTTCTCTCGAAAATCCGACTGAAGTGGACCCCTCTCTCATCCTCATGACTGCTAATGCAACAAACACCTCTGTTACGCCTTTGTTTACCCATAATTGTCAAATCAAACATGATTTGGCCACGCTTATTCTTGACAATGGGAGTCAAAAGAATCTTGTGTCACAAGACTTAGTTGCACGCCTTTGCCTTCCCACCACTCCTCACCCCCACCCGTATCAGCTCGGTTGGGTCAGAAAGGACGGTCCTCGTCTTACCATCTCACAATGTTGTGCTGTCACGTTTTCTATTGGACCTTTCCGTGATACTATGGTATGTGATGTTTCTCCTCTAGATTGTGCTGATTTATTGCTAGGAATTCCATACCAAGAGGCTCGACATGCTGTTTATCATGCTACAGATCACCAATACTAGTTGCAGCACGATGGGCGCACCTATGTGCTCACATCCTCAGCTAGCACATCAACCCAACCTTCCATTGGCAAAGCTCCCATTATGAGAGTCAATTTAAACCAAGATGTTTCTTTGTGCTTGGTTTGCCCTGTCAAGCCAGACAACCTCACCAATCTAGTCCCTCCTTCAATGGCTCCTCTCCTCCATGAATTTGCAGATGTCTTCACCCAACCCACAAGGCTGCCTCCAGCACGCTCTGTTGAACACCACATTGATCTTATTCCTGGCGCTTCCTTACCCAATGCCCCATCTTATCGCCTTGCTCCCCGAAAGGCAACTGAGATAGAACGCCAAATTGAAGAATTGTTGACATTCGGTCATATTCAGACGTCATCCTCGCCATGTGCATCTCCAGCTTTTATTATTCCAAAAAAAGATACTTCTGAATGGCGCCTCGTGATAGACTATCGAGCCCTTAATAAAGCCACTGTTAAAACCCGCTACCCCCTTCCCCGCATTGAGGATTTGTTGGACCATTTACACGGGGCTTGTTTCTTCACAAAGTTGGATTTAACTGTAGGCTACCATCAAGTTCGCATTCCTGCAGCCGACACATGGAAAACTGCTTTTAAAACAAATTTTGCGCTATTTGAATGGTTGGTCATGCCATTTGGACTGACCAACGCACCGACCACCTTTATGAGATTCATTAATGATGTTTTCAGGGCACATTTGGGTAAGTTTGTGGTCATCTACCTTGATGACATTTTAGTATTCAGTAAATCTTGGGAAGACCATCTTCAGCATGTTCGCACCATACTTGAGTTATTGCAAGCACATCACCTTCAGGTCAAAGAAAAGAAATCCTATTTTGGACAAACATCAGTTCAATATTTGGGATTTATTATTGACAACAAAGGGGTTCGCCCAGATCCCTCTCGTGTACAAGCCTTGGTGCAATGGCCAGCCCCTTCCAATGCACATGCCCTCAAGAGCTTCATGGGAGGTATTAATTTCTACAGAAAGTTTGTCTCTCATTTTTCACAGTTGGCTCGCCCTTTGCACCAGTTGTCTCATCAAGCAAAGTTTATTTGGGATGCCGAATCTGAGCAACATTTTGCTCAACTCAAGAGTGCCTTATGCTCTGCTCCTGTTCTTCGCTTTCCAGATATGAATCAAGCATTTGAGATGGAAACTGATGCCTCTCAATTCGCCATTGGAGCTGTTCTTAAACAGGGAGGCCACCCTGTGGCATACCATTCTGAGGCACTTGCGGATGCTAAGCTCATGTACAAAACCTATGACAAGGAATTCTACAGTTTAGTGCAAGCTTTGAAGCAATTGCGCCATTACATTCTTGGCAAAGAGACCATCCTCCATACAGATCATCATCCGCTAATCTTCATCAACTCACAATGAAAGATTCAAGAGCAACGCCATTTAAAGTGGGCTTCTTACATTCAACAATTCCATCTGGTGATTAAATACAAGAAGGGGACAAGTAATAAAATGGTTTATTTGTTAAGTCACTGCTCAGGTCCTACACATTCTAGAGGTGCGTTGTGCTGCATATGATGCTTGGAAAGATATGTATGCAACAAATCCGATCTTTGGTGAGATATGGGAAGCTTTGCAACACCCTACAGTCATCAACCAAAATCCCTTTCTTGATTATACCATTCGTGATGGTTGGTTGTATAAATTGAACCAACTATGTGTGCCACAATTTGATGATCATCTCATTCTCATCCGTGAAGCACATGCCTCTTCATGCGGAGGGCATTTTGGCACAGCCAAGACCATTCTCAATCTTCAACGCCACTTCTATTGGCCTGCCTTACCAAAGCAACTGGAAAAATTCATTCGTGCATGTTCTCTTTGTTCACAAAGCAAGCCCTCAAATCGTAAGGATGGTTTGTATCAGCCATTACCAATTCCCTCTCATGCTTGGGAATCCATTTCCATGGACTTTTTAAGTGGCCTTCCTACTACTTTTCATAAACATGATGCTATCTGGGTAGTGGTATGTCGTTTCTCCAAGATGGCTATATTTCTTCCTTGTCATAAGACTACCTCTGTTGCCCAAACCGCGGATCTCTTCTTCCATCATGTGTGGCCACACTTTGGTTTGCCAAGTAGCATTATTTCAGATCGTGATTCTCGCTTTCTCAGTAACTTTTGGCATACTCTTTGGTCTTTGTTAGGTTGCCAACTTCGTTTCTCCACTGCTTTCCACCCACAAACAGTTGGACAAACCACAGTTGTCAATTGTACTTTGGTTCACTCACTTCGCAGCTACTTTTCCAAAAGCAAACAGTGGGATACATATTTGCACATCATTCAACATAGTTACAATCGAGCAACACACTCCTCAACTGGTTTCGCACCTTTTGAGGTTTGCTTTGGGTTTCAACCAAGTGCACCCTCTGAGATGCCATTGATAATCACCCCTTCTGGGTCTGCACATCAACAACAGGAACAAAAATCAGCTCATCATTTTATACACTCCATTTCTCAACGCCAAGCTCAAGTAACTGCTGCTTTGCAAGCAGCCCAAGCTCGTGCCAAACAGAGACATGACAAGCAGCGAACACACTTGTCTTTTCAACCTGGAGATCGTGTGTGGCTCTTGTTGGACAAGCAACGCTTCAAGGGCCAGCATCATAAGCTGCACCCTCTGAGATATGGCCCATATACTGTTCTGGAACGCATTGGAGAAAATGCATATTGCTTGGACTTGCCTTCCCAGCTTGGCATCCACGATGTTCTTAATGTTAATAATCTCAAATTATTTGAAC
Source organism: Pinus taeda (assembly GCA_000404065.3). NCBI lineage: Eukaryota > Viridiplantae > Streptophyta > Pinopsida > Pinales > Pinaceae > Pinus > Pinus taeda. The sequence continues at coordinate 158,135 of APFE030024238.1, forward strand.
CACCTCTCTTTGAGGAATCTGTTACAATTCATCATCCGGTTGATAATATTCCAAATTTTCAGCATCCTCTGCTCAAAGATACAATTCTGGACTTCAAGAAACGGGATACACGACATCAGCCATACTTCTCATATTTGGTTGGTCGGAAGGAACACACACCAACACAGGGAAAATGGATCAATGCAAAAACATTGCAACGCAATTTCCCTCAGTTGGTGGAGGAAGCCGAGCGCTTCCTGATCTAAACAGGGAGGAATTGGGCAACCAGAAAGGACACAAAAATCAGCAACATCTCACTGATTGGGCAACCAAGCAAAAGCGTACTATTTCATTGGAAACATCCAAGAATAGAAAAGAGGGAAACATCTGAAAAAGGAAACATCTAAAATATATTGGCTTTATCTAATTATGCAGTTTGATTTTATCTTTTGTAATAAAGAGAATGATGGCATTGTTTTTAAAAGGCTTATCTCTTCTTCATAATAAAGTAGTGGTATTGTTTGCAGACGTGTGTTATTCCAATGTTTATGTCTACAGTCTGTTCTGTGATTCTCTGTTTTTTATTAATTTTCAGATCTGCAAGTAGATCAGAAAACCTTCTATCGATTCAAATTCTTTTAAATGATTGGCTCCTTTGTCATCACTTTATTTGCCTGGCTTCTTTGGCTTTTATAGCCTGGTTTCTGTATACCAATCTAAAGCATAGAGGAGGAACGGGAATTAAACACTTACAAAATAGTTCAAAAGAATAGCACACGCAACATAATAGAATTGTGTCTCTTAAACTCAAATCTCATTGGATTTCCTGAGCAGATATTATTAAATAGAGTCTATCAAACTCATATTTCATTGGATTTCCTGAGAAGACGTGATTAAATAGACACAAAAAAAACTCATTGGAGTGGTATAGAAAGTGCATTAGAGTACTAATTATTCTTGCGTTAATTTTATTTAGAAACTAATAAAACTACAAGATAAATGAGAGTAATTGTTTGCACGAGAAAGGCATGATAGTTTGAGGTTTTCTTGCCATATTTCGTCTGTTTAATATTAACCAAGACCCAATTTTGATGAAAGTGTCTTTGGCAAGGATTTTAATGTTGGGTGCAAAATCGATTTTCTTGCCATATTTCATCTGTTAAATATTAGCTAAGATCCAAGTTTCATGAAAGTGTCTTTGGCAAGATGCAAAAGCATTCCGTCAATTTGTTTGGTTTTTTAAATATAAAATTTTGAATCAAAAGTAGGGATTAGATTCCTTTCTTCACTTTCAAGAGAATAATACCAAAGAAGTAAGATTAAAGAGAATTTTGAAAGACTAAAGGAAAAAAAATACAAAGAAAATAATGAAAAAATCCATTTTAGTAAGTTATCTCTGAAGCTTAGGGTTATGTAAGCATTGTTAAGTAAAATTTATATGTTTGAGTGTCTTATTGAACATCATCATTGTTCATAATAATATGTGCCACAACATGCAAATTACCTCCGATGCTAGATGCAAGTGCCAAGAAGTAGCAAAATGTGCAAGTCAATTTCATGCTAGCTCATGGTGAGATTGAATGATCATACGGTATTGATGGCCACTACTTAGCTAGCATTGCAATTCAAATGAAAGGGAAATTTCATAACATGATATTTACTTGTGAAGTTATTTAGTGTTCTTCTTTAGTTTTTCCTTTGTTATTAATTAAGTAATTAACATTCAAATACAGGAAAATAGAAATCATAGCGCACAAGAGACAAGAAATACTAGAGATTATGCTAGAGCCCAAGGGAAACCCGTCAATCCTTTCTTACAAATCTTTGTCACAATAGAAATCCAAGTCAAAAAAACTAGTGATCCAATTGCCAAGTCAACCATCCAACCTTTGCCATGTTCTATCCATAAGATAGTCAATAAGTCTGCCACATGTTTTTTCATAGATAGCACAGCACACAAAATAAGGTAGCTCATATTTCATAGAAAAACATTGTCTTCATATAGCTCGCATCACACAAAGAAAAGTGTCTTCCTCTAGCTCTTTGACAATAATCACACATAGAAAATCTGTTGTAGACAACTCACATCACATATGGAATGTAATTACGAAAACTTGCATCACCATAATGTAATGCACTTATTAAATTAACATTATCCTAGACACTTATGCTATGGAAACTTGCATCGTTCAATAAGAGAGAGAAATATATCACAAAAACTTCCATCAGAGAGATCCCATGGATACTTTTCTGTTGCAGACAATTTTATCCTCAAAATCTTCATTGATTGTCTTAGAAACTCAATCATATATTCCTTAGGAATCTATACCATAGGCTCGAACAATTCTACCTTAGAGAATCACTAAATAATTTTGAAAATGATGGAGGATATGTGCCAATATATAAAAAAAAATTTACATGCAAAACGACATGACCCTTAAGCAAGCTGACTTGTCATCCTAGAACACTGACTTGACAACTTGGAGAACAAATGACATTTACAAAATTCAAAATTTTCTATTTTTTTTTTATAGGGTCATGAAGAACATGCCCTTGACTTTTTCTTTTAATAAAAAATAAACCATGAATAACAAACTTGATAAAAAATAATAATATTTTTTCTCTTTGTGTTTACATGTAATACATATTTATGCAAGTACAATAATTATGAAGACCAAACCTATTTAAAATTTCAACACTCCCTCTTATGTAGGGAGGTACTCCTAATGACTTATAAGGGTATTCTCAACTTCAGAATTTCTATAAGAAAGTGTTCATATTGATAATTATCAATGATGATTTACATCATGATATCCAACATTGAAAAACCGTCAAGGCCTAGATAAATATATGCTAGGAGGCATATATTTAGACACCACTCTCTCTCAGGGCACATAACCCATCTAAGTGATGACCAAGATATGCCCTGAAAGGACGTTTTCCTAATCCATTGTCACAATATTTCACACCAGGAAATGTCAATCCAAAGGACTATTCTTATCTTAGATCAGTGTACTTGACTTACGATGGTTAATATTGGTCATAGTACAGAACATCAAAGAATATTCATCCCATATGCTTATCCAATTCACCATTCTTCCTACTAATTTTTATGAACCGGGCTTATGGTTGTTAGTCCTAGCCATAGTACATAAAAAATGGAGAACACCATATCCACATTCACTCCATCTCAACCAGGGAGTAGCTCTCCACAAACCTAATCTTGTCTCAAATATACTCATTCTTTTTCGTGAAAAGGAACTTCATCAATGCATTGACTATATGTTCATCTTGTGGATACCTATTATAGCTTCTTGGCTCCTATCTAAATCATACTCTTGAATCATAAAGAACTTAAACCTTCTTGGTTTGTTGAAAATATTTGTGCATCTTTGATTGATATCATAATCGTGTCCAACATATCATTAAGTGGTTCATCAAACATCTTATGGAGCCAAAATTATTCACAGCTTCATATCTTATTCCTTCACATTGTAACAAAATCATGGTTCAGTCTCTTTTAAGAAATCATACTAGTTCCCAACCATTGGTAGTATCTCTATTAACATCATGTCCATCCTAATTTATTTTTTCTTGAACAGAATATATTAGGAATCCAATCAACACATATCCATCCAAGATTTTACAGCTCCCTATTTGTTACTCAAATAAGTGAACTTAAGTCTTTTTTCCATGCACCCATATGATGCTAAGTGTTCACTTCTTTAATGTAACCTTCAAATTACTTCCTCTTTCTTATAGGAAAGTCTTCCATCTTTGCTGCTTTCGTTCATCAATTATCAAATCTTAAGAAATTATTGACCTGCAATCATTATTAGAATATTATGAAAGAACAAAAGGCAAAGTGCATAGAAATAATAACAGCATTAGTAGTCAAAGAGAGAAGATGTAGGGTACTTACCTTTTTGGGAAAGATTATCTCCCTCTTAACCTTGGACTATTTTCATCAACCTTGTTCTCACATTATCATGGTCTCACTTCTATCATCTTCAGAAGCTCGATAAGGTCCCTACAACAGAACCAATTAGTAAGGGTTTTGTTCCCCAAATTTTCTCATTCAAACCTTTTCTATGATTTACAAAACGTAGATTCTCTATTTTTTTTCAAAATATACCATTTAAGAATTGCAAATTCTATAGGCATAAAAACAAGTTATTTTTAAAACCCGAGAGATGATTTTGAAAAACCCTCGATATATGAGATGGAGTTCATTTCATCACAAAAACCTAGCCTTTCACATGGGAATAAAGGATTCAAATGCTAACATGTCTCTAATATATCTATATAGATCATTTCAAAGAAGCATTATATTATTCTACATGTTAACTTCTAGACATAAAGGAAACAACATTTTACATAATGTAAATGTAATAGATAATAGTTGCTAGAGAAATTTCAAATAAATTTATGTTCTAGTTGATGACAAAGGATTGTGCGTACCTTATCAGGAGTATTAGCTCAACCCTACATATCCCCTTGAATGAACCTTGTCTTCATATTTTTTCAAAAGCATGCTGGCAACATTATAGGCTTGAGGCTTGATGCATAATCCTTGCTCTTATTGACAAATCTCTCATAATTATTTAGAAGTCTCAACCATCAAGAAAAAAAATTCACATCATAGTGCCATAGAAGGTTTAGATGCGATTACCATATATAGTGTCATAATAGGTTCAAATGCCACCACAAATGGGTTTGATTTGTCACAGGGTTCAAAACTTTGTCTTTACCCTTGCAAACAATTTAATGTTCTAAGGTGATATAGCCTTAGTTGCTAATACCCACATTATGCAAAGAAAATCGCATGCCATATACATGTCCCGAGATTAATCACTTGATCCATGGTGAAAACCTTCACAATTAAAGGTCTACGGCCCCTTAATTAAACTTTATGCGGAATTACTACATCTGATGAAAACCCACTTATTAAAGGTTAATTCTTTAAGCACAAATATATTTGCGTTTTCTCTCAACCCTTATAACTCAACCCTTCATGACCTTTTGGTTAAATCTTATTAACTATACATATCAACCTTACCATAGTGTTCAGACTTTGTTTAAACCCGACTTAACCATAATATCTTTACTCTACTTATTTCTATTATTTCTCGTATAATAGAAATATTACATAAACCCACATTTAAACATTACCTTTCTGCCTTTGCACAAACTTGTGCACATTTACCAATATTCAACCTTTCGCTTCAAATCTACACCATTGATTTCTTCCTTTCGATTAATGGCTATCGCACGATCTCCAAATTTCACCCATCCCGCTGGAACTCAAAGAAGTCAGACTTCTTTTGAATAACCAATCGATTCTGCCCAGCGTGTTAACCCACACACTTATTCGCGCATGATTACCTTCTGATCCATCAACCATCGAATGGTCATGATTATCGGAACTCAATGAGGTTTTAAGCCCATTGAAAAAAACCTCATTGTGTCATTTTTCAGGATTAAACCTCGTTATTTTCCCGACGCGATATCCGTCTGATCAATCACTCAACGAACGGCTATGATCTACCCGAACTTCAACTGGATTAAGTCATAGTTCATACCTTTCTTGGGTCCGGAATTGAAATACCGCTTACGGCTTTGAGACCATGTGAGAAACAACTTCCCACCTACGAAAACCACCATTCCATTCTGATTAACACCCATGCATCTTCACCACGTGTTGACGTGGATCTCTTTCCATCAGACAGCTATGATATTTCCTCCACCATTCCTCATTCATCGTTATTATCCTTCGATCTAGACGATCCAACAGTTTCCATTGTGTTAGTCAATCGACCCCAATCTCGATTGAAACTCTACTCAATTCACTTATTGGTGGAATTGCGTTAAAGACACATTTATCTATGTGCTATGTACTTCTCGATTTTGTTTGCACACACATATCTTATGTAACAACACTTTGTTTATAAAAAATTAAAATCTAGTCACATATGTACTCTACACAGGGTTGAAACTGAATTTCTGTATTTGTAAACAATATTTAGACAGGTTCTTCTCTTCGGCCTAACTTCCAATACCAGTGGCCTCTGTTTCCCTATCTTCCCATAGGCTTACAATCAAGCTCTATCTAATCTTTGAATTCTAATTCACTCTCTAACTAACTAACTCTTCCTATGCCTTTTAGGCCTACATTTATCCAAAAGGTTCTATGAACCAATTCTGGTTTAGATCCTTAATAATTTCAAGTAAATCCTAAGAATCCTCTCAATCCCAGAAATTATGAACTAATTCCTAATTTAAGATCTACAATTAATTTCCAATCTATCAATCCCTATGAACTCTGGACTATCCTAATGCTCTCATGTTCCCCTTCATTCGAGAACATTTACATTATGCCTCTCAATACTTAATTAGATCCTATTCTCATAAGAACACTCAAAAACATTAAAATTACACTAATTTGATGCATGGGAAACCAACTTCCTTAAAACACAAGACCCCCTATGTCTACTAAAATACAATGATATTTCTGAGCCGAATGCTTCTGCATCAAACTCCCAAGGTTGAACACATTCATGATCTCCTGATCATGTGTTCTCATGTGTTAATAAAAAAAACTTTAGCGTCCCAAAATTTAGTTTGTAAATGCCCAAATGCCTTGCACCTTTGCTGCTGCTTTATATTTGTTGTCTTTTGGCTCATCTTCCTCTCTTCAATCAGTTTCAAATTCTGATTGATCACTCCTCCTACTGTCATTTTCCTCAACCTGAACTGTTTCATCATCAACTACAATAACTCTTCAATCTGCATATCTAGCACATCCTTGAGCTGGTAACAAATCTTGCTTTTATTATTGTGCCATGTGTTGTTGTACTTTGTCCACTCATCTTCAATATGTTGTTTACTTTCTTTAGCTTTTTCTACTTCATCTTTTGCTATTGATCTTGAGATGATCCAGGTGAATGTTGGTGGGCACCCACCTATCCCACTTGGACCCCCACAACTATCTCTTTTAGTTTGCAGTTTCTGTAATTGTAGCACAATTTACTATTTTTAGCAGTTTTTCGAGTAATGAACTTCTGGAGCCGTTTTGAGGCTCTAAACGACGCTTTTTGGGAAATCGAGGAGCAACATGGGTCCATGGACCGATGTTTCTCTTCCCAAAGTTATAGTTATTGGATAGATCTTTCTAATGAGTTATTATATGCATCAATAGTTTGTTAGAAAGATCTATCCGAGAACTATAACTTTGGGAAGAGAAACATCGGCTCATGGACCCATGTTGCTCCCAGATTTCCCAAAAAGTGTCGTTTAGGGCCTCAAAACGGCTTCGGAAGTTCAAGACCCCAAAAACTGCTAAAAATAGTAAATTGTTCTACAATTACGGAAACTGAAAAACTGAAAGCGAGAATTGTGGGGGTTCAAGTGTGATAGGTGGGTGGCCACCAACATCTAGCTGGATCATGAGATTGCTCCAGGTACTGTTGTAGATATTGCTTCCACCCAAACTTCATAAATATCCTTGAATATGTCTCCCTCTGCAACATCTATTTTTTGCTCGTTGTTCGCAAATTCACTTTCCAATGATTTAATGTTTTCGTTCCATGGGCTAAGTACTATCATGGAATCTTCCTCTTCCTCTTTCATATCCTCAACAACAAATTCTTCTGACTGTCTGCCAATCTCCTCATTAACCAAATGTGCACGTGCTCTCCCTTGGTTGTCCTCATGAATCAACATAGTCGCATTCTCCATCAGAATGCAATTTTGATCTTGGCTCTTTGAAATGTCTTTGTACATTTCCTTCATCCTCATTTCAACTTCAAGTGACTTCCTATCACCTGATTCTCCTTTATCCATATCACAATCTCTATGTTTAACTTCATCTCTTTGGTCTTCATGCCGAACTTGTCCTCTATTAAGTAATGCATATATATACGTCTTCTGTACCAGTTCAAAATTGCATTCTTTTGACAAGTATTCATCATCATATATGGCCTTACAATCTTCTTCAATTTCTATGATACTTGTAGAAGATTTTCCATCTTTATCTACTTCAAAACCCACCTTCTTACACCAATCAAGAGAAACATGATATCCTTTTACCAGCATCATTTCTAATTTATCATTACACATGAGACATTTATTAGGCTTCTCATCTTCCTTAACATGTATAATAGTTTGCAGTAATTGTTCTTCATTTGCTAAATCTGCAACCACATATGGAATGTCAGAAATAAAAACATTAGACCTGTCAGCCTTATCATCATATCCGTTTGTTGATTTGAACTCTTCAAAGAGCTCATGAGACTTCCTGCAAGTCTCTCTTCCTCCTCATTCTCTAAACAACTTATAAGATCCTCAATAGATCTGTTCTAAACATCATTTGCTTCAATGATGTCTTCCTACTCTTGTTCACTGTAGTGAACTTCTTCATTCTCATTCAGTTTTGATTTTACAACTTGAACACCTACTCTCTCCAAAAGACTCAACTCATGCCATAAATTTGCCATCTCACTTGGGATTCCTCCTAAAAGCTTTGTACAATCTTCACTATCTTCTTCTTTGTCACAAGTATAATTTATTGGTGACACTACTTCTTCATTCTCGATCAGAATAAAATTTTGACCCTCCATCTCCTTGATAGTTTTAGATGTCTGTCCATCACTCTTCCTTTCGCCATCTAAGAAAATCAATTTCTCTTTGCCCTTACCAATAAAAAATTATTTACCATAAGAGATGACTGTCTCATCTATATTGGATATATTTCCTTTACTAAACAAGGAATTTATGAACTCCTTCTATTGTAATAACTCAACTTGATCTTCATTTGAAAGACAATCATCATCATACTTTTCTTGGAAAATTTTAGCTTCACTCAAGATACTTCCATAGGATGGTTTGTCTTCTGCAATACCTACATTCACACACAACTTGTTCGTTTTAAAATCACCAAACCTCATGATCTCACTTGATGATTCAATCACCAAGTCCTCATGTTGTTCCAAGTCCTTTACATGACTCTGAAATATTTCGATGGTCTGCTTTTCAATCTTATCAAGGTCTTCACTTGGTTGCTTGATATCCTTCCCTGCTTCTTCTTGCTTTTGGCCACCATCATCAGTCAAACTTCCTCTGCTTCCAGTCTTCGCAATATGCTGGAAAGTAAAAAAATTTCTCAACTGTGCACAGGCATTTACATGAGACCTATCTATCTCATCCTCTTTCAGAACAGAAATTAGATTCTGCCTATCCTCTTCCTCCTTTATGACAATATCAGGAAATTTTCCTTTTTCACATGTTTCACCTGCAAACATACACAAATTATCAAATTTAAAATCATGTGTCCTTTGGGTCTCACTTGAAGTTCCAGTCTTCAAGTATTCATCTCCACCCAGAACTTCACCCTGTTCTGCTTCACAAATGGAAATTTCCATTTCCAACACAGCTTCTCTGAGTTCTTCCACCAGCCACTTCACTTGCCTCTATTGTAGCCTTATTTGTAACTTAGGCCATTTCACTGCCTTTTTCGTTAAGACCCAACCTTGTCTTTGGTTTTCCTGTAGTATCATGCTTAATACATTGAGTTGTTCTTTTAACTCAACAATCTCCTTGTCAATCTCCTCTTGACTCATCCTCTTGCCATTTGCCTTGGCATCCTCCTTCTTCACTTTTCTTCTGTTGTGGTCTTCCTCAAAACCTCTATTATGACTAACAATATTCATCCTCTTCTCCATCTCTATGAGTTCTTCACTCACTCACAATGAGGTGCACAAGTCTCTGCAACAGCAAGTCCTCCTTGCTGCATGATACCTCACTAAGCTTCTCTCCTCTAAGCTTAGTCTTTTGGCATTTTTGTGGTTCTCTCCTCTAGAACCATGTGAGCACTCCATGCTCTAGACTTCAACTCATCTGCACTTTTGAGAAAATAACTGTCCTCTTGTATTTCAAACACAAATGAAATACTAGGTTCTACCACTCTCTCTCAGAAACCCTTATAGGCTTCCTTCATCACTGCTCTTCAGGTTGTGATCTTCTTGCTGAGATGCTTCACTAATTACTATTACCTGCATATCAATGATATTTAAATAAAGATCATTCCAAGCTTTCAAAAGTTCTTGCTGCCAAATTTCTATGGTCACTTTAAAATGATTTTTCTCAGCTTCCTTCTGAGAACACTCTTGTCCTCTCCATCCAACCTTCAGTTGGATTCTTCAGGTTCCCTGCCACTTGTTTTTCTAGTCTTCCATTCACTTTTTTCTTTATAACACATACAACTTTCCTTGTTTGTCTATGTCTATCAATATTTACTCTCTCTTTAACCTGCAAAACTCAAACTAGAGTTAAATAAAACAATACCTGTATGATTTCACAAGCATTCTCTACCCACTCTTCACATTTGAGTGAACGTCCATTTTCCTCAAGAAAACAAACATCATTGTGCTTTCTTTATGCTTCTACGTTATCTTCTTAAGAGCATCACTTACTCTCATCTTATGTCATGCCTTCTACTTATCAGATTCAAATAAACCAATCTCCTCTTCCTTTCGTAATCACAATTGCATTTTGGACAATTCCGCTTTAATTAAACAGATATTTAACCACCTTTGATACGAAATGATACAGCCTTAGCCACTAATACCCACACTATGCAAACAAAATCACATGCCATATACATGTTCCAGGATTAATCACCTGATCCATGGTGAAAGCCTTCACAGTTCAAGGTTTAAGGCACCTCAATTAAACTTTATGTGGAATTACTACATATGATGAAAACCCACTTTATTAAAGGTTAATTATTTAAGAGGAAATATATCTGTGTTTCCTCTCAACCCTTATAACTCAACCCTTCATGATCTTTTGTTTAACTCTTATTAACCGTGCATTTGAACCTTACCATAGTCTTAAAACTTTGGTTAAAACCGACTTGACCATAATATCCTTACTCCGCTTATTTCTATTATTTCTCGTATAATATAAATATTACATAAACCCACACTTAAACATTACCTTTGTTCCTTTGCACAAATCTTTGCACATTTATTGATATTCAACCTTTCACTTCAAATCTACACCGTTGATTTCTGCCTTTCAATCAACGGCTATCACACGATCTCTAACTTTCACCCATCCCGCTGGAACTCAAAGAAGTTAGACTTCTTTTAAATAACCCATCAGGTCTACCCGACGTGTTAAACCACGCACTTATTCGCACACAATTACCTTCTGATCTATCAACCATCGAGTGGTCACGATTATCGGAACTCAATGAGGTTTTAAGCTCATTGAATAAAACCTCATCGTGTCTGTTTTCTAGATTAATCCTCATTCTTTTCCTGACGTGATATGCGTCTGATCAATCATCCAACAGGCAGGTGTGATCTAGCTGGACTTCAACTAAATTAAGTCATGGTTCATAACTTTCTTGGGTCTAGAATTGAAATACCGCTTACGGCTTTGAGACCATGCGAGAAACATCTTCCCGCCTCCGAACACTGCCTTTCCATTCTAATTAATGCCCATGCATCTTCACCACGCAATGACCATGGAGCTCTTTCCATCAGACAACTACGATATTTCCTCCATCGTTTCTCATTCGCCGTTATTATCCATCGATCTAGATGATCTGATGGTTTCCACTGTGTTAGTCAATCAACCTCAATCTCGATTTAAACTCTCCTCCGTTCACTGATTGGTGGAATTGCATTAAACACACATTTATCTCTGTGCTTTGTCCTTCTCGATTTCGTTTGCACACAAATATCTTAGCAACAACACTTTGTTTATAAAGAATTACGATCTAGTCACATATGTACTCTACATAGGGTTGAAACTGAATTTTTGTATTCGTAAACAAGTATTTAGACGGGTTCTTCTCCTAGGCCTGATTTCCAATATCAGTGGCCTCTTTTTCCCTATCTTCCCATAGGATTACAATCAAGCCCTATATAATCTCTGAATTCTAATTTGCACTCTAACTAACTAACTCTTCCTATGCCTTTTAGGCCTACATTTATACAATAGGTTCTATGAACCAATTCTGGTTTAGATCCTTATTAATTTCAGCTAAATCATAAGAATCCTCTCAATCACAGAAATTATGAACTAATTCCTAATTTAAGATTTACAATTAATCTCTAATCTATCAATCCCTATGAACTCTCCACTATCCTAATTCTCTCACGTTCCCCTTCATCTGAGAACATTTACAATATGCCTCTCAATACTTAATTAGATCCTATTCTCATAAAATCACTCAAAAACATTAAAATTACATTAATTTGATGCATAGGAAACCAACTTCCTTAAACACAAGAACCATATGTCTACTAAAATACAATGATATTTCTGAGCCGAATGCTCCTGCATCATAAGAATTCTCGATATAGATTGTACATAAAGGAATAGGTCTAATGCTCTTCTTTTGAAATTTTATGTTGCATCATAATTATTTATTTCATAGAAACATAGCTATTCTAGACTTTGATGCTACAAAATTTATATGCACATGACTTGTCTAAACAATTAGGAATTCAGATCATCATTCACACATTACCACAAATTTAATTTGTTAATTTATATATTATCGATATGGCCGATCAAAAAGGTTTCAAGTCATCGAGCTCTCGCGCATCTCAAAAACTAACATTGTCATAGAGAAAAATGCATAAGTTGTTTAAGTTCAAATTGTCCATAAGTAATTGTACAAGATGACTAAGTTTATGGTCTCCACATCAGCCCCAGAGCTTTGCATAGGTCAGATAATTTCATGTCTAAGAACCACATGAGAAGAGCTTCATAACTTCACATTATTTTACTAAAGCGCTGATTTAGAACTTTAAATTCTTCCAGTGAAATAAACATTTAGAACTTTTTATTATTCCACTAAAAGATAGTCTCAAACCTTTTTCATTTTTCTATAGAAATTTTACCTCGTACTTCATATTATTTATAGATAATTGTGCCTTAGAATCTACCATAGATATCTTTCATATCTACCTCAGAATATATTTGCCTCAAACCTAGATTTTGAATTTTTCCCTTCTGAATTTCCATGTAGTTGGGTAAACTATTTTAGATCAAACGTGAGTGTGTTAATAGGCTTCAAATGAGATATGCAAATGTTCTTCTTTTAATTACATATACTACAATATACTCCTTAATGTAATTAGATAAACGTAAATATCTAGCCTTTCTTCCAAGTTAATTACATATACTACAATATACTCCTTAATGTAATTAGATATGATGTAAATATCTAGCCTTTCTTCCAAGTTATCCCTTTCTTCATATACATGTATTTTAGAATTCTAGGTCATTTGTATAAGATAGTAACCACATTTTGGACTTCTTTTACATGATATTTTTTTGCATATTTTAGACATATCTCTTCTTAGGGTTTCTTCATTAGTGATCTTATCATTAACATAACTCTGATACCATGTTGAAATTCAAATGTGAGGGGGTTTCTTAACATCATAAGTACTTGTGAAGTTATTCAGTGTTCTTCTTTAGTTTTCCATTTACTATTGATCAATCAATTACTATTCAAATACAAAAATAAATAAATGATCGTGCACAATAGACAAGAAACAACAAAGATTAGGCAAGAGGTCAGGGTAAAACCCACAAGTGAAGACCTATCAATTCTATGTAGATAGATATATTTTGGATTAATCACATCAGTAGGATTTGGTCGATGTTTGAAACTAACTAATGTGGTTCATTGTGAGGAAAAGGTGAAAAAATCATACAATCTTCATGAATAAATAGCAGTGGTCCATCATTGCCCAATGGTAGCCTTTGAAAACTAGTTGTTGGAAAAAACTAGCCCTTGAAAACTAGCTATTGGAAACTAGTTAAACAAGTAAATATAAATTCTCAAAAGTTAGAAATGAATTATTTAATATTCTAAATCTAGTTACAAATTATTGAATATTCCAAATTTAGTGATAAAATATTTAATATTCTAAATTGAGTTATAAATTAGTTGTTAGGCATACAAATAATAACAAAATATTGTTAAGAAAACTAATAATGAGAGAATAAGTTCTTAATAAACTAGATGATATGAAATTATATATAATAATAATATAGTTTTAAGAGGTTATTATTAATAAAAATAGTTACTATATAATTTTGATTAATAATCATGTTATAAGGTTAAAAGATGTTGAAAGCAGGTTTCAAAATATTCTAAAAGGGATAAATGATTTACTATTATAAATTAAGCTATAAATTAGCACCTAGGAGTACGAGTAATATATTGTTAAGAGTATTCCAAGAACTTAATCAGAGGGTTAAGAATAAGATATAAATATCAACAAAAAAATAATTTGTAGGAGATTATAAATAATATTAAACACTAGTGAGTTCGCTTGGGGTACCGCAAGTGGTGATGGCTATGGAATGAAATCTCACTAAACCAGAGATCTTGGGTTGGAATCTTGTTCTACCCTCCCCCTATAGTGGATTGAGTAATGACCATGTAAAAACATGAAGATTAAGCAGTCCTATCAAGCTTACAAAAAAAAAATATTTAATACTAATGCGGATTATATCAAAAATATTATATACCATAAAGTATAAGGTAAAGAGAGAATGAGAGTCACGTTCAAAATATTATATATTAGGAGCTCAATATTGTATCTTAATTAAGTTTAAAATAAGGTACAAAATGAATCAATATAAAGATAAAGTGATAATATATGCTATATTATGGCTTTATCTTTATATTGATTCATTTTGTACGTTATTTTTAACTTAATTAAGATAAATTATTGAGATTCCAACATATAATATTTTGAAACCGACTCTCATCCTCCCTTTACCATATACTTTATCGTATATAATATTTTTGATATAATTCTCATTAGTATTTAATAGTATTTATAATCTCCTAACAACTATTTTTATTAATATTTATATCTTATTCTTAACTCTCATTAATTTTTTGGAGTATTTGTAACAATATATTACAAGTACTCCGAGATGCTAATTGATAACTAATAGTAAATCATTTATCTTTTTAGAATATTTTGAAACCTGCTCTCAACATCTTCTTAACCTTATAACCTAACTATTAATCAAAATTATATAACTATTTTTATTAATAATAACCTCTTAATACTTTATTATCTATTTTATTAAGGACTTATTCTATCCTTATTAATTTTCTTAACAATATTTTACTGTTATTTGTAATCCTAAGAACTAAATAATTCCTTTCTAACATTTTAGAATTTCTATTTACCAGTTTAAATATTTTCCAACTACTAGTTTTTAATGGTTAATTTTTTCCAATGATTAATTTTCAAAGGCTGCCCTAGGCTGCCATTGGACAATAATACATAGCTGCTATTTATTCATAAAAATTGTATGGTTTTTATCCACATGCCAGGTCAACTGTCCAATCATTGCAATATTTTTTTCCTATAAAATAGTCTATCAATCCACCACATATTTTGTATTACATGTCACGTGACACAGAAAAAGGTAGCTAACATTTCAGATAAACTCACATAAAACAGATGTCTTCCTGCAGCTCGCATCACTTAGAGATAGGTGTCTTCCTACAATTTGCCTTATACAAAGAAAGGTGTCTCCAACAACTCAAATCACAGAGAGAAAAGTGCTGGAGACAACTCGCATCACACACGGAATTCATTTATGGAAACTCGCATCACCATACTACAATGTACTTCTGAAATTAACATTATCCCAAATAATTTTGATCCAAGAACTTGCATCATTCATAGAGAGAGAAATATATCATAGTAACTTCCATCACAGAGAGCCTTTAGATATTTCTACATTGTAGACAATTTTATCCTCAGAATCTTCGTTCATATGTCTCAAAAACACAGTCATGTATGGCTCAGGAATCCATGCCACGGACCCGAACTTCTTTCGCTCAGAGAGTCATCGAATACCTTCCAAAATGATAGAGAATAGGTGTCCATATCTAGCTGTTTTTACATACAAAAAGACACTATTAAGAGCAGACTTGCCATCTTCGAGAGAAGAAACAACAATTTTCAACGAACAAGTTTCAGAAATAAATGAATTTACAAAATTCAAATATTTTATTTCTATTAAATACAACAATTTTCAACGAACAACTTTCAGAAATAAATGAAATTTACAAAATTCAAGTATTCTATTTATTTTTAATAAAGTCATAATAAGATTTTTTTGACTTTTTTTTACCAAAATTAAAACATGAAAAACATATTTGGTAAAAAAAAATAATAATATTTTTTTTATATATAAAATACATGAAGTACAATAATTATAGAAGCTAAACTTAATTACCATTTGAACAACTAGAACACTTCAGATCCATCCTCTCATGGAATTGGCGACCGTGGGAGCCCTTTGTCATAGTATCATTGGCATGTAACATGATTAAAATAACATTTTTGAGTAGTACATAGCACACTTATATAATAGTTGGTGTACTTTTATAACATGCTATATGGACATACATGGTTTCAACAAAAATTAGTGAACCAAGGCTCCTTGTGACCCTATCAAGATCATGCACAACTAGATCATGCACAACTGTATTACAATTGTGTCTTTTCTAGCGGGTGAATTTTATCCCGTGTGTATTATTATTAGTCCCTGCCATCTGGCAATGGCATAGGACTACAGTTATCGATTGGTGATGTTAAAAAAATAATTGCTTGTTTATTATTAGCTAGAATTACTTATAAATCAAAGTTTTCAGGGGCATATCTTTTCACCATCTTATGTAGCCTCTTCCAAAAGAAAAGAGGCCAAAAGCATATATTATGTGTACTGATTTCTGGAATTATTTCGGAAATCTGTTTCATTGTTTCACTAATGTAAACATTATTTTCACAGTTTAACAATTATTGAGTGTTATACTACTGGACTAAAATAAGATTGTTGAAGTGCCAGCCAATTATTGCATGCATGTTGTTGTGTCTACCCATACTTCATCCGCATGCATGTTGTTGTGTCTACCAGTCCATATATGCATGTAATTTGACCAATGCACAAAACGTTGTAGCATGTGGGCAGATTATCTTGGAGGTATGCACGCTAGCTACTTGCTCTGGAAAGCCTTTGCATTTAACTTGATCTAGCTTGATCTAGCTGCTCTCGAAAGCCTCTGTCCGTGAATTGAATTTGATTTCTCTCGCATAGAAAGCTAACATGCTTGCACGATTCCAAGATGTTAACACCTAAAATAATTTATTGCAACCCTATGGTTTTTAATTTCTCCAAACCCTCTGAGCTGCCCGAGAATGCAGCCATGTGCAGTGACAAATGTGAACCGTGTCTAGTGTTCACCTACAAAGACAATAGAGGGGCAGCTCAAGTGCAGTGACAAATGAGAACCGTGTCTAGCGTTCACCTACAAAGACAATAGAGGCGAGATAACAAAGCAGCCATCTTGCAGATTTATATTTGTTCTTGAAAGCAATTTCAAGAAAGAAGCAACTGTGCAAATTTGAAGGTGAAAGCAACGCAAATTTGTAGGTGAAAGCCATTTTAAGAAAGCACAAGGAGTACAGTGTTTCTAGATTTGCAAAGAATGCATACATACCCAATCCCAATCCACCCAATTGGCTTTCTCTCGAAGGGGGGCTGTCATGTTTATGGTTCCGGGGATTTTTCCTATGTGCCAAATTCGATCCCCTGAGGATGAATAGAATCACTGAGCGTTCATACAGAGGAGCGCGTCTCTGACACCTTCGGCCATGAACAACCAGGCGCCCACCTCTGGAAGCACTTCCTCTTCCACCCTAGCCACCTCTGTGCAACATCATGCAATAAATTATTCTTCCACCTCGGCCACCTCAGAACGAGTCAATACACTCATCCGCTATGCTTCCAGCTCAAAGAAGAACTAGTATGGCCATGCTACGCTCATCGGCTTCAAAGCTAAAAGAACCAGCTACGCTACGCTTCGAGCTTCCTTCATTCAAGAACAACAGCATTCCTCATAACTAGCATTTCCACATGACCAGCTACGCTAGGCTTTGAGTTTCCTTCATTCAAGAACAACAACATTCTACATGACCAACATTTCCACACAACCAGTGGCATTTCCACATGAT
The DNA here is from genome assembly GCA_000404065.3 of Pinus taeda. NCBI lineage: Eukaryota > Viridiplantae > Streptophyta > Pinopsida > Pinales > Pinaceae > Pinus > Pinus taeda. The sequence continues at coordinate 176,191 of APFE030024238.1, forward strand.
CAGCAGCAGAACTGGCACTATGGCTCCCCATCAACTCATCTGTTATGCAAATAGGGAGATCTTATGTTATGTTCATGGGTATGCACTCTCGAATCACCTCAGCTCATAACCAAGCTTCTAAGCTTTTGCGCTCAGATATCCAACATGCAATATTAACATAGAATGGTACTTGTCACCATTGCCTTGCTCTTCGGCCATGTTTCGATCATGCATTATGATGTGTTTCATTCAACCACGTCTCTCTCGATGGGGCCAAAAACCCGGCTGGCTTCAGAATAACTTGGCTTCTTCAGCGTGTTGTTTTTGGACTAAAAGCACATCAAGGCTAAAGCTAGCCAGGGGCTCATCGGGTTTTGAACCTCAGACGCTTTACATTCCTCAGCAGGTCTGTAAAGACAGGCGTGGCCTACTTTTTTTTTTTGTCGTTCTTAGGTTCTTTGGGACATTGGTTTGAGTTTTTATGTAGGGAATTTAATTGCAGGTTGGCTGAGGTATGAGAGTGTTCTGCTCTTAAGCCTTTAAAGATGGGATCTATTCAGTGTGCAATCTTGAATTTGCTAGGAATGTCTCACGGTTGCATGGTAAGCTTGACGGATATCGTGATCTACAAGGATTATTTGCTTAAATTAGGTGTAAAGAAGGTGCATTATTATGAAACAAGGAAAAGTGTTGCAAAGGTCGGTCGCATATCCATATTAAACTTTGTGAACTGGCAATATTCCTCAATAAAACAAAATCACTCTAACCAAATTCTGTTGATTGTAATAAAATAAAATAAAAAAATGCCCACGAAAAACATTCGAACCACAATGATGCTCATCTGATTTGTTTTTTATTGTGCCCATATATGGGAGACATATAATATCATATTCATTAAATAATGGGATGGAGTAGTTCTAAATTTTATGGGAGACATATATAACAACAAATTCATTAAATAATTGGATGCAGTGGTTCTGGAGACAGGATATAAATTATAACCCAATTTTCTACATCGTGGCCTGGGGCTGGTTTGGTTTCTTGTTCAAAACCAATAAGAATGCAACCAAAATTGTTAGAACGAACTCGGGTTCGATCATATTTGGTTCAAGACTTTGTTGCTTCGTTTCTCATTCATGGGTGGGCCGAGAAAACTGTATTGAAAACTGTATCGATCAGGTCTATGGCTTAGCTGGCCTCTATGGCAGGCCCCGCTACCATCCAACTTCCAAATTTACCACCTTCAGACGAGGACATCGCAGCTGGTGGGCTTGGCTAATTATATCAAACCCGCCAATGATATTATGCACTGTTGGTCGTATGAGAGGAGTTTTCTATATTTGTGTGGATCAAGAAGCCAAGTTGACGGATAAGGGAAATACTGGCTAGCTAGCCGGCCTAGCTGGGATTCATTAGATCGCCTGGTGAGCTGATCGAGAGAAACTGAACAAGCGCTTGCTTGCCAACTTACTAGGACTCAGGTTTAAACCTGACAACCATGCAGTCCTCAACCACCTACTTACTCGCTGCACCTAAGACCTGCCGTGCAGCCCTTCTTGTTCATGTTTCAAACCTAGTAATAGGTTTCTAAAATCCTAGGTAAGCCTATTCTAAATCCATTTCGGTTAAATTTGCAGGCTTATGATTGGTTGGGACATTTTATGGCTTCTATAGTCTATGGACTAGCACAATTTTTTCACGAAAGAAAACATCGCTTCTCGCTGTGCTGCTATCCCTTTGAAAAACAGCTGCGAGATTACGATGCAATCATGTTGTCTACCCTTCACAGACGCAGATCAACTAGTCCTCCAGCCTCGATGATGTCTCATACATTGTATCTAAATATCTTATCTTTTCAAAATTCCGTCTCTCACATTAAAACGATAACAATAGCTTTTAAAAACACTGGAATATGTATCAAATTCGTTTGGTCATCCAACTCTGAATTTCATTCTATGGTTGACCAGGTAGCATGGGATCTAGTCTTCTTGGTCAACGAATCAAATTTTGTCAATTCCTTTTATCATATCAACGCTTCCGAAATTATCACTATTCTCGTAAAGAAAAACATTACATAACAAGTTACAGATGATGATAATAAAGAAGATTTTTTCTCAAGATTATTGTAATCATCAATTGAAGGATAATACGTCAAATATGTGAAGTGACATCTATTAAATACATATTCTCTCTTACATATTTAAAAAAATAGATTAGAGAAAAAATAAGTTGTAAATCACATTTATGCCGATTTATAATATTATATAATATATTGTATATTTTAATTTATTTAAATAAATAAAAGATCAATATAATTTTCGAATATAAAAATAATTTTTATTTAACATTAAATTTATAGTTATATATTTATTCAATTTATTTAACTAGAAACACAAAAATACAAATATTTTAAATATACGAGAGATCCCAAATATTCCAAACCTAACATAGCTCAATGTTAATTATAAAGTATTTTCAAAATAATCTTCAGAGTATTTAATATCAACTTCATGTATGCTATATATTGGTACGAAAGTTATCATTATCTCAATCATGAGATATGGTAATATTTACCATTAATTCATTGTTTTGAAATATCATATGCTAAAATTTAATATAACTATGTAATATGTGATTGTAAGTTTTATATTTACTCATACATATTACTTCAATTTATATGATAGAAATTAAATGTTTTGAGATGCTAATCTGGTTTAAAATATAAAATTTAAAAAAATTCAGGTAAAAAGATTTGATCTCTTTTTAATTATATATATATATATATATATATATATATATATGGAATTGCATTTTTGAATGCGTAAATGGATTTAATGTCATCAAAAATATTTGGGCACTTCAATTGAATAGAATACACAATTTAAATTTGTTATTCCAATAAACTTTTACTAACACAACCAAATTAATAAATATGGTTGATATACCAGGTGTTATCACTTAGAGAAAACATGATTGCAGAAAAAACTCCAAGGTAACTTTGAACCTCTTAAAGGTTGAAAGTCAGGCCTTCAATGTGTAGAGGTGTCTCTCCCTAAAACTCAACTACTCTACATCACTATAGTAGTAGGTTTTGCAATTAAGTTTTATGGCGAGATTTAGTTTGTAGGATGAAATTTGGTTTGGCTGTATATAAAACACACCATTGGGCATGGAGTCCAGTTTTAAAAAATGGTGCTATAGATCTATTGAAGAAGAAACAAAATGTAGGGTAGCAATAACTCCTTTGACAATTTGAGAAATTTGGAAGAAGAAAACAGAAGAAAACATAATTATAGTTACAAAAATAACAAGTACTAATGACTGAGAAATAAGGACACAAGAGCATAAAAAATCCCAATTTCAGATACTAAATTTTCCACACATGAAGAATATTTTTCATAAATAGAGAAATATTGTAGAGGAAACTTCAACACGTGACCTTTCTGCAAATGCTCATCAAACTGTAATATATGTAAGATCTTGTCAAATACACCAGAATGCTAATGTTTTTACAATAAATCCAACTTTTCTCCTTTCTTTGAAAATTCTCTTTATCAACATTACATCAACAAATCACACAATTATATTTTCAAACTTAATTACAATAATCCAAGAATATCCAAACAGTTTAAGTTCATGCATGTGGAAAATATTTCTTAACTACATAAAGCTTTTTCTAAAAATAAAATATTTGCTGGAATATATGTTATCATGTAGGGAATGAAAAATATCTTTTTAGAATATCCTCTTTGAAAATAGAAATAGGTCATCCTCTAACATAACCAAATCTTTGTTGGCAAACAGGTCCCTCTTTAACAGGTTTAAAACTCACCAAAATTATTTCTCTGTTGTCATTCTTTTCCATCAAGTTTCCTCGTGAAAATCGTTGATACTGCTACTATCAGCTTCTATTCTTTTCTGGATTGAAACTTTTGTTGAGAGACTGACTATCATCATTTATTTTTCCCTGTTTCAAAATCATTGATAGTGGGTGTTTTGAAACCAGCTCACAAAAAGATATAAAAGATAAATAAACGCCTTAGAAATAAGCCTCTTCAAGGGGGCAACCTCCTTTACATTACACAAATGAACAATTCTTGGATGATACAAATGACAAGACCTCCTTTCTATATATAGGAGTCTAAGAGGTCATAATATAATCATAGCCGACATAACAATAATAATGTAAGGGCATAATAATAACAATAGTAGGCTTCTATGGCGCAGAATAATAACAATATGGGGACTACATGGGCTCAACAATATAATAAGGGGGTTTTACTAATAACAATAAGGGGTTACACTAGTAGTATAGGGATTTAACATGACCCTCTCTTTCAAAAAGTGTTGTCCTCAACACTTGAGTAATTCTTGATGCTTCTGTATAAAATTCTTGTCCTCCCATGTGGAATTTTCAGTGGGTAAGTTCTTCCACTTGATGAGATACTCTGAAATTGATCGATTTTTAGTTGACAGGTTCTTGTTTATGTGACTTCTCTAGGTTCCAATATGATTTTTCCTTCCTCGTCAAGTTCTGGCAACATTGTTTGAACTGGGATCTTCTGCAACATTTGAATGAGTGGCCGCACTTCTTCGTCCTTCTTCCATTCATCCTTGCTTCGGTTGTATAATAGAAATAGCATAAAACAATGCTTCGACATCCTCATCCTTTCTTGAGAGTTTATCTCCAACAACATTCTGCTTCCCTTTTTTGTAGATGATTTCAAAGTCATAACCCAACATCTTTGTGACCCATTTTTTCTGTTCTTCTAAAGATAATCTTTTTTCTAAAATGGATTTAAGGCTATCTTGATCCATTTTTACCTTAAAGTGTCTTCCCATTGGGTAAGGTCGTCGTTTCTTAAGTGCATGTAGTATTACCAACATTTCCTTCTCATAAATAGCTTGCTTGAGATGTAGTCATAAAAATACCCAGTCACCTACTTCAAAACCTTTTTCACTGCGATGTTGATCTACCTATTGATTCATTTGATTATGCACCAAAGTGGCGTTATTCTTTAAAAGTTTGAGAACTTGTTTTTGATGCTCGATTTGATATTTCATTGCTTGAATCTTTTTCTTCTTGATATGTCCTTTTATATTGAGAGTTTGAAGAGTCCTAATTTCTTCCAATGCATTACAAGATATGGTCGGATTCATTTCTTGATGCTCAATGTGATCTTTCACTCCTTCAACATTTCTTCTTAAATGTTTTTTTTTAGCTTCTAAAACATCGCAGAAAAATTTTTATAGAAAAAATGCTAGGATGACTTGTTTGGAGCAGCGAAACCCTAGAATCAAAAGCTTTGATACCAAATGTTATGAAACCAGCTCACAAAAAGATAGAAAAGATACATCAACACCTTAGGAATAAGTCTCTTCGAGGGGGCAACCTCCTTTACATTACACAAATGAAAAATTCTTAGATAATACAAATGGCAAGACCTCCTTTCTGTATATAGGAGCCTAAGGGGTTATAATACAATCAGAGTCGACATAACAATAACAATGTAAGGGTACAATAATAATAATAGTGGGCTTTTATGGGGCACAATAATAACAATATGGGGACTATATGGGTACAACAATATAATAAGGGGGTTGTACTAATAACAATAAGGGTTTACACTAGAAGTGCAGGGACCTAACAATGTTAATGTCAACATTTTCACTTGTAAAAATTTTACTGACAACGGAGATGTCATCACTCCCTCCCTCTTTCAAAATCACGAAAAGATTGAATTTCAACTTACTCCCTATTGTGTTGTATATAATATGTTGTTAAGCATACTGTTAATGATAAAGGGAAAATGATGTTTCTTAAGTTCATAACAAAAAATTTCAAAATGACCCCAACTCTCCTAGCTAACGGTGTTGCCTGTCGTAAGAAGTACATCCAACTTCTCAAACCTATGTTTCTTTCTTTGTATTGTGTCCATAGGAGCTTTCCTCATAGTTTCTTTGCCCTTGCTCTTCTTAAAGCCTCCATCTTTCTTCATGTGATAATAAGGTCTATCAGTGGCACATTGTCTACATCAATCACCTCCTTGGCTAAATCTTGGCTACTTCTTAGTTTAATTTTATACCTTAATTTGTTTGTTGGACTTGTACAGGGTCATTTGCCACCTTTAAAAACTTCAAAAAAAAATTCCTTATTTTGGGTCTCAATTTCGACCTCCTTTCTGTTAATAATTTCTAGTGTAATTGTGTCTTTATGGGAGGCTTCAACAAGTGGAATCACAAACTAGGGAGGACTGATATCATAATTTCGGTTTACGAGAAATGTAGGGTTTGGTTTACTAATATTGGTACTCTTTGTTTGGTAGAATTTGATGATTTTAGGGCTAGAGGATGTATATGAGACCTTTGTACCTATTTGGCTAGGATTTGGCTCAACATGGGCTTTTTCTTGATTCTTTTTTCCCTTCTTAGCAATCTCTAGCCTTGTTCTTTGGTTTCTAGGGGGTTGAGGTTGAAAACCTCCCCAAAATAGGAAGTGGCTCTAGGTTCTTCCTACCTTAGTCAACTAGTTTTCAATTAATAGTTTGATGAGGGGCCTGTGGGGAATAAAATGGAGAAACGGGTTAGTTCTTGCTCTGAAACAAGCTGCCATATGCCCGAGGCTCTCTAGTAAATAGAAACAGGGATTCATCCTAGCTTGACCAGCTAAATGTGTAATAAAATGGAAATGACAGAGGTTTAATTAATTAAATGTTCCCTCGCAAGCAAAATATTACTGAGAGATGTGAAGAAAGATGTGCCATTCTTCTTGTAGTCAGTGCCTTTGAACCCTAGTTCTCCAATTGCAAGTCTTGAATTCCTCCTTTAGAAAAAATGACACACCAACCCCTAACAATACATGGCTTCTAAAATTCCATTCTCCATATGTTGGCAATGCTTTGGATTTTGAGATTAGATTCTCTATATCCAAAAAAGAGAGCCGATCGACTTCCACTTGTTTCCCATCAAAATTTTGAGATAATGACTGAGCCACGACATCGTGGTAGTCGATGCAACAGTTGAAAAACTCACTCCAACCAACTTGCTGAAAATGTTGCTTGATAGCAAGATATATGTCTAGCAATTCCATTGCTTCAGACTCAGCCCAATTAGCTTGGCCACCTTTCCCCATCGAAGCCTTTGACTGGAAACTAGAAGCCTTTGGATTTGACCTTGGATCCTTGCGGGAGAAAGCGGACGATATCTTGCCAATTCGTTAACAAATAAACCACATAATAACAACACTTACTAATGACAAGACAAGATTACAAAAGTGTAATAATTTTAACCCGACGATAGAGAATATGGTTATGATAATTGTTCATGTCACTTCACACGTTTTCTTTCAATAGATGGTTGCAGTAACGCAAAAGAAAATTCTTACTTCCACACTGTAAGCACCTCACTACTTTGTCATACAACCTGTAAAAATATGGTTATGATAATTGTTCATGTCACTTCACACGTTTTCTTTCAATAGATGGTTGCAGTAACGCAAAAGAAAATTCTTACTTCCACACTGTAAGCACCTCACTACTTTGTCATACAACCTGTAAAAATAATGACAAAAATCTAATAAATCAATTTAACGAATCAAGCCATCGAAGGGTTCGAATCCATAATAGTGAAACTATTTTAATAAGTGGTCGTAAAATTTTTTTTTTTTAATTGAATTTGCTAATTTTTATTGGAAACAGATTTTTTTTTAAACTATTTTTTATATTATTAGTTGGATGATGTATTATCTTCAAATCAAATCTCTCATTTATTTGAAAACCAAAATTCTTCGAATCAAATTCTAATATAGACCAGTGCACAAATATTTAAAAATAAAAAATCATTATATTTTGATATATGTATGACTTTCTAAAAAATAATAAATAAAAATTAAACAAGGAATTTAAATGTTATACTATATTTTTTTATCGTAAAATTCCTTAATAGATTTGAAAATTTATTAAATTAAAAAAGAAAATACAAGTGCTTCATATGTTTGAAAAGTTTATAATAACGTTATATGGCATCCCTAGAAAATAGGGAATACAAGTGCTTCATATGTTTGAAAAGTTTATAATAACCTTGTATGGCATCCCTATAAAATAGAGAGCATATGATGAAATAGTTACTATGCTATGTCCATTTCATTCACATAATTTTAAGAGTATATGATCAAATCATTCCCACGTTATATCTATTTCATCCACGTTAAATAAAGTCCCAAAAAAATTACTTTAATATTTATAATATTTCAAAACACTGTACATCAAAATTTTAAAACAAATATAAATAATTATAATAAACAATTAAACTTTTTTATTTTCAATAATTACTATTTTTAATATTTGTTTTATATTTTATATTAAAAGATAGTTTCAATTTATTTATAATTTATAGTTTTTATTTCTGTTTAGGGTGTCATGATGAAGGGATGAGCTCGTGGTGGGTCAGACGTCCTCTCTGGCCCATGAGCCACCTACGTTAACCAGAGACTCCTAGAATAGACCACTCATCATTATGCATGACTTTGAGCCTTAACATCGACGAATGCTATTTCCAACCCTATAGCAATATAAATGCCCTCTGACATGTGAGGGAAATAGCATTGGCCTTCTCTCTCCATGCTCTATTCATTTGTTCACATGCTGGAGAGAGAGGGCGAATGCTATTTCGCTCGCATGTCAGAGGGCATTTATATTGCTATAGGGTTGGAAATAGCATTCGCCGAATTAACATCAAGTGTCTTAAGTTACTTTTGGACAGTGGTGTAATAAGGAATTTAATGGTGTTTTGATACTTGTATTTTTATTGGCTTTGGTAACTACTTTGCTTCTATTTACATTCACTTTTCTTTGGGCATACATGAGGCCTCTTGTTGCATGTGGGCACACTAGTAGAAAATAGGAGCCCACTTAACTTATAATAACTAACCCTTTCACGCGACAACAAGTGGTGATCATGCATGAATCAATTTTGCATGTAAAATTACATAAATCAACATAATTAATGATTGATTTACATAATCATTATCATTTCAGTTGGTTGTATAGTTGTGGATCAAGAAACTCTTCATCAACCAATGCAACATGTAAGTTTTTCATGTCAAATCCTTTCATTCCCTTTCATGATTTCACTAACATTCTTTCTTTTCTTACTGTCAATTCTTCATTTTCAGTTTATTTGTTGGAGTTTATGTTAAATATTTATTTGCCAAGCGTTAATTTATTTTCGCATGTATAAACTCTCCACATTCTTCAACCATTCATATTCCACTGTGAATGTGACAACATTTATATAAATTTGCAGATATTTCTTCCTCTCATTTCATCATCAATTCTTGTTGTTAAAACTTGTTTCTAAGCTTCCAACAGGTAGAGCGCACCTCTGGAAGCCGAAACCTCATCATCCTTGAAAATGTCACCCTTAACAACCAAGTTTTCCACTTGAGCACACTTCTTCACCACTCATAACTATGCCCTCCCTTGAGCACACCACAAAGACTTGATGAATTTTACTTCATCCCTTTAGAGTGTGCCAATCTGACCTACTTCCCTTTGAGTGAACTATGAAGACCTAAACATTACTCAACACATTCCTTCATCCCTTTGGAATGCAACAATGTGCCACCTTTCTTTCCTTTAGCGAATGACTACATTTTGAAGGCCCGAAGGCCCAAAAAATCAGCCATTTGACCCTTTGGAGTGCACCAATGCACCCTTGATATTTTTCTTCACTTTCTTGGGTGAGTGAGTGCATTGTAAGCCCTTGAATGATCCCTTCAATTACTTTTTGCTTTGAATGTTCACCTTTCTAGTTTGCATGTCTATTTTCTCATGCACACAATTCATTTTGTGTTGTCATTCATTGATTTTCTTGTCTAGTTACATGTGGTGGCTCTTTGTACATTATTTACAAGTATTGTTGCATCGTTATGTTGCTTTAAACTAATATTTTCATTATCACTGTGCTGTCATAAAAAAGTGTCCATGCTATAAGTGTTATCTCCCTTTCATCATCTATTGGAGCCATGCCTCCCTATAAAGTGACCTCAAAAGAAGTATCAAAAGAAAGAAATGAGGAACCTATTGAAGTTACCAAGCAAACCATTCCAATATATGCATATACACAGTGCTTTATTGATAAGTCCACTGAGGTCACATCGAGCAAGATATACGACACATTAATGCAGGATAAGTTTATTGAGAACTTCAAATATGTGTAGCTATACATCAACATCAATAGGTCATGAATTAATAGGAACACATGTAGATTCCCCTCATCCCTTGTGTAGAAGTGATTGAGTATATCCTTACACACATTCATGACCCTTATCTTGTGCTTTGTAGTGACAATGGCGTTCAACCAACAACTTATTATGGAGAATACATGTAGACGTACTACAATATGCCTAAGGCCATAGAATATGTAAATAACAACTTCTACACTAGATGGGAAAACCTCGACATAAGTGACATTATCAGATATTGGTGTCGAGATCCCACTAATTTTTTCCATTTCCCAATTGTAGTCTATCCAACAAATATCCTCAGAGATGTATATCAATAATTAATAGTTATGTGTTGTCGGATGTGTGAGCGCAAGAACACTAAGGCGTTTGAGGAAAATTGGATATATATGCTCCATATTGTGGTAACCCATCATAAACCTTTCAATGATCCAGATTTAAACAAGAATGCAACAAATTACAGAGATAACCATATACACAAAGATGTAGTGGAAATAATACTTCATTTCATTAATGGAAAATACTGAAATATGCTTACAACCAGAAATGGAAATAAACCAGCTAAGGC
>APFE030024238.1:193341-214721 GCA_000404065.3 Pinus taeda
TACGATCTCCGTTTGACGCGCATGATAGCTCGTTAGAAAGATCTATCCGAGAACTACCACTTTGGGAAGGGAAACATGGGTCCATGGACCCATGTTGCCCCCAGATTTCCCAAAAAACGTCGTTTAGGTCCTCAAAACGGCTCTGGAAGTTCAGGACCCGAAAAAACTGCTAAAAATAGTAAACTGTGTTACAATTTAGGAAACTGAAAAGGCTGAAAGAGACAATTGTGGGCGTCCAAATGGGATAGGTGGGTGGCCACCAACATCCACCTGGATCATTCAATTGGGTAGATATATTGTGATTTAAGTTGTAATGTCATGTGGGGTAGGTGACAGCATCATTGACGGTGAATCACACTCCAGAATTGTATGTGTATGTATTTCTTTTAGACAAAAACTGAACGTAGTATGTGTTCCTAGGAATGTACTGTAATTGGACCCTTGAGGAAAATTTCCTAGCTTACTTTCACTATAGAGTGTTATCCGAATCAAGCTTCATAGGTGCATATGAGAGATTGTCCGAGTAGTTTTTTGCGGTTATCTTTCATATGATATTCAAGATCAATCCTCCCTGCATGACTGATTAGGTGAAAGAGGCATTACGAGGTATCATAGATTGGTCCGTAGCACCTAAGGGGACATGCATCAAATTTTTTGGTTGTCATATATCCCCTCATTTTATGTCATGATATGTGACAAATAAAGTGGTCATGCACAAAGTGGAATATTAGTTGGATAAGGGATTTTCAAGAATTCTTCATAGGAGGAAGAAAGCATCGTGGCCCACCTTCCCATTGATAATAGAATTACATGAGTTGAAGAGCCATACGGTGGATGTAGCATAGTTATAGGAGCTTGATCACCGACACTTTACCACTAAGGATATTCATGGGTACAATCCCAAGATAATATGCAAGCAACATTCCGAAAGGATTTATCACAATATGAGGTATTTTTCGATATCAACAATAAAATATGAGAAGATAAATAACTAGTACAATGAAAGCATGAAGGAACATCCAATGATGGAAACCAATTCACCTCAAGAGCCACCAACTCAAGATTTACAGGTATAGGAGAAAGAACGGATAAATCCTCGAGCAAGGAAAGTAGTTCCCAAGAAGAAGTTACAATATGATTTGATAAGTGAGAGTAGCATAAAGTGGAAAGATGTTTCTCTGAACATAGGAGTTATTCAAGAAGGATAGGAGATGAGAGAAGTAGAATAAGAGGAGGAGGAGGGGTAACATGATGAGTTCCTTCAGAAGAAACAAGAAGAATAGGAGGAGAGGAAAAGGATAGAAGAAGAACAATAGATGCACTCCCAAGAGGAAGAAGTAAAAGAAATATTAGAAGAAGAATAGTTGATTCAAGAGATAGAAAAGGATGAGTTCGAGGAAGAAGATGCCATTGAACCAATAGATGATGTGCCAGGTACTCCAGAGGAATATCCTATCATACGTGGTCATCCTCCATTTATAGAGATGGTGATCACAACTCCACCAGTAGATAGAGTCATGGATTTATGGAGTGTAACATTTGGTAAAATTAAAAAGAGGGTCATGTAGCAGATAGATATATACTTTCCCATTGATCCTCAAAATCTAGTCTCAGTTGCTATAAAGAAGGTGATAATTACCAACACCAGAAGGAATCAAAGGGAAGTCATGGCGAAAAATATTGCATTCACTAGAGTGACACAAGATAATTCTGAGTGCTTGTTGAATGAAAATTCTTGGATGAGAAGATAACTTGTTTTGATGAAGAAACAAGTGGAACATCTTGCAGTAGAGAATAAATTATTGTGATTACAAAGTTTCAACATTGCAGAATGGAAGACAACCATGCAGGAAGAACTGGGGAAAATGGAGGACACCAGGTAACGACTATATTATGATATGATACTTATACAATAGGTGGTGGCTCCTCTCGTTGGAATTAAGAAGAAAGGACTCGAAGTGGTAAAAATCCTGAAAGTATCAAACATAGAAATCAACTAGATTTAGTAGTGGGTTATCAAGTATTTGGTTGCTCCAAAACCTTTGGAAAATAAGGACAAGACTTTCATAGAGATGGAAAAATTTCAATTGAGAGTCCATATACATAACTACTCACATCTTGGAGCACAATTGGATAGTACTATTGTTGCCTATAATTGACTACATAATGATTTTAATTCTCTAACAAAGAAGTACAAGATGGCTGCAATAGGATCACTTGAACAAATTAGAGGTAGAGAAGTCATCTTTTAGGAGATCATGCAATATATTGAACTAATCAAGCTGGCAATAGAGCAAGATGGTTTGGAAGTCACCATAATATTTACTCTATAGTAAGCCTTTAGACTAGTCAAAGATAATATGAAACTATCATGGCTCTAAAATAATGTACAGTCAAGCTTCAAGACCATATTGATGGAGGCACTAGAGGTCAAAATATGGTATAAAGGAGACTTTCCAACTCAGGTTGAAGCCATCTCAACAAATTTGATGGCATGGCACACTTACATTACAAATGAGATCCATAAGGAAGAAAATGATTTGTCCATTTGATAATCATTTGTTACATTATCAGTTTTATCTTACTAGGCCATTGTCTCATATGTAATTTGTCTTATGTGATAAATTATACATTATCAAGCCCAAAGGACACATGTGGAATATGAATATTCACATATGGAATGTAATAAGTCATAAATAGAATATGAATAGTTATAGAAGTCAAAGCATAATGAACAAGCTCAAAGGTCATTGTTATTTGTTATAAATACCTCCTCAAAACTCAAGCGAAGGGTTTGGACTCTTGCAGTCTTTCCTTGACTTCTCTTGTATCACATAGGATATAGATAATTCTATGGAGAATCAAGTTGTGGATTCATGTTCAAATATTTGATATGTGTTTCATTCATGTAACAATGTACTTGTGGCCTTTCACTCTTAACCATAATCTCGATAAGCCAACATTTGTTAATACATGTATCTTAGATATAGTTGGACTAATCTGGTTATGTTTATGGTATATTTTTCTTTAATTACATACTATGTGAATGAACTAATTTTTTTCTTAGCTATGTTTATTATTGAATAAGTGTTGTTATGTTTATTATGTAGACTAATCTCCATGTATTCAACATGTCTTTCTCTTCCTTTAGGATAGTACTACTACTTTTCTAATTGTTGGCTCATTTTCCCTACCAGTCGTGGATGTTCCCTCATGAACCTTACATTGGATGTCTCACAAAGCTCACATACCTGCTACTCCAAAGAGGTGTTGCATTCTTTTCTATGTAGAAGTTGTAACTAAATCATATATTTGAATCATTTTCAATGGTGGCTAGATCTTATGACCAGAAGGGACTCCTATACCAAATGGCGCAAGGTCTAATTGGGAATTCATATCAGGGATATCCCCTTACAATGTTGGCAACATCCAACACGATCAACATTTTTGGTGCTAAAAGGACAGCTAGATGACAAGCTAAGCCTTTGAAGTCTGTTTGAATATCCTACCTCTAAAGGATTCCCTAGATCATAATGATGAGGTGTTTTTTCGAAGCTTTAGATCTTTCCATTCCCATGAACTTTTTACATAACTTGTCACATTTTAAATTTCATGGCAAGGGTATAGTAACCATCCTTGATTATATAGTTTAATTTGCTCAAATTTTTTTAAGTGGTGTTTATCCTTAAGGAATCCTTGCATGATTATTTACCCTCACATTGGATGATTGTGGAAATAAATGGTACTATTGTCTACCCTCTGCTTCTATTTTATCTTTTAAAAATTTGGTTACTGAACTTCGTAGCGTCTTCGACAAATATGAGTATCAAGATGTTATTGATGAAATTTGTTAACTTAGAATGGAATTGAGTGAATCTCTTGAGCAATTTTCTAATCGATTATGCCATCTTTGTAAGAAATTTCTAGATGAGGATGTGGACTGACAGATCTTGGATGAGAAGTTTTGTTTCTTAGTCAGGATGTCAAAGAAATATTTTGAATCAAACTCTTCATTTCCTTCTGATTAGGAATAATTTCAGCATCCTAAGCAAGAACTGAATATGATTTTTGTTCGATGTCCTCCCCGTTTTAATGTTCTATATGCTGGGCCTCAAAAAATCACTAAATTAAAGGATCAATTTGTTGATTAAGAATTAATTTTTCTTTCACATATTTCCCTTGATGGTTTTTCATCTAATCTTATCAATCAACCATGTCTGAATATTCATATTCCTCTAGTTGATCTTTTACATGTTAATCTAGTTGAACCCTTGCACAACTGTGACCCTAATGATTTCCTTTTCTCTGAATTATACATGAATCATTTTTCAAGTAACATGGATGAATATTTGTTCCTACAAGAATATTTGGATTTGCAAGAATAAAAAATGGAGTCATATGGGATTATAGAATATTTTATTTTAAGTATTACTCTTTTTGATTAAGATGATGACTTTCTTATCATTGGGTACTTTGGTGGTGATCTTTAAAAACTATATGATCAACCTCTAGCTTTTAAACTCATGATTTAAAAAATTAATCTTTTCCTAATAAGTAGTTGATCGTGTTCTCACAAAATTAAAACTTAAGTCAAGTGAGTAGGACACTTCAGCTTATGATGATGGTTATGTCAGGTTCTCGTGACCATGATGGTATTTGTGATTTTGGTCAATGTTGGTGCACTAAGATGACTACTTAAATCAACCTTAATTCCTACATTACATTATCCATTTGGGATTCATCTGTTTATTTCAAGCATGTCGTCACTTTCTGTGCAATAAAGGTCAGAGGTTTTTATCTAACTAAATGAGGCTAATACTTCATCAAGTCATTTCAAAAATGTATTAAAAAATGCTTAATTCTCGAATTTCGATCAAAGACAACACAAACCATAAATCTAGATCCAGTTGTAATTGGTTTACAAAGGAAATGAATTTCAAGAATATGCATTAAAAGAAGCCATATCCAATGGGCTAATGTCTGATCTAGTAAATGGAAAGAAATGCTACAACAATAAACAATAAATCACTACTTCTGTCTTAAATGAGAATTGGAAGGAGCATCAATCAATTGTAACACTAAACTTAATCTACACAATTCATTAAAATAATGGTATTAAAGAAACTACCCTAAGGATCTATTTCAAATGAAGACATAAAGAATAACTTGATTCTATAAAAGAATAGTAATAAAGAATTACAGAAAATAAGGAAATAGTTATGACACAAAAGAGCAGTGAACCTTCTAGTGACTTGGCCCAAAGCCTCTAGAAGTTACTGGTAATAAATCTTAGAACGTGATTAAGAGATAATCTTTGTATTTCTCATGAATTGAAATAATAAAAGTACAAAATTACTATAACATCAAAATATGCTATGTTCAATACAAAGATACAATAACGGGTAAGGATGAAATCATCCCTAATCCTTTTCACCCATCAGCATCATATAGTCTAATGGAAAAATAATGAATGAAATAAAATCCTAAGGACTGAGAGATCCATAGGATTTCGTCGCTAAATGATTGGATTTGTCTTTGCTGAATTAGCATTGTCTTTCATATCTTTTGCTAGCTCGCACAACCAACGAATCGTCTTCTCCTAGTTTAGCGATGTCGTTCTATCAACTGGACATCAATTTTCCAATTATGATTCCCTGTGCATAAAAACAAGCAAAGTTACTCTTTTCATGCTAAAAACATGCAATCTGTCAATGATTGATTTTACCTAACTTTCACAATCTTTTCTTCCAAATACTTTCCAAGAATGAAGACAAATATATTAAAGAAAATGATTTATTAAGTAATGTAAGGGTACAAACATACCTTTTATGTGACCCAACATACTCCCCTGCTTACCTTTTTGCATGTCTTCATGCAAGAAGATTATTAACATGTAATTTTGTTAAGGAGTAAGTAGGATAGGTCTCTCTTGGATATAATCGAAAGCCATTTTCCTCTTTAAGCATTGCAAATGATTGGCCTTCTTAGCATTCTGCCAATTCATAGTCAAAATTATACCCATCAAGTGGATACCAAATAATGGGGCTTCTATATTGGCATCCTATCCATGTAGGGTACATGCGTAAGATAAGATTGCTGAACTTAACCAAAGAAGAAACAACAACTTTGAAATTTCTGTAACCAAACAGCGCTCTGTTTTTAATGATGTTGGAGGAAGCCATCGATATATGTTTTGCAGCAAGTAGGGCTTCTTCTTTAATATCCTGGAAGTATTCCACTACTGCTTTTATAGTCTCTTTATGGAGTGGACCTAGAGAGGCCAAAACCTTTGGTTGCTCCACAAAATGTTTATGTTGTACAAAATGATGTGTGCTTCTTGTATTTTCTCCCTAACCCAAAGATCTAAATCATGCTTCCTTTTCTAGAAAATATTATATGCCTTAGCCCACTTAATTTGATTACATGCAAAAGAAATGAAGGTTTGAAATTTAACATCTCCAATGAAGGGGCTAGGGTTAGCATACCTTTCGTCCTCTAGGAAACAGTTGTGTAAGTATAATTCATAGAGAAGACGCCTCACATTTTTATTCTACTCATTACAGCATTGAATAAAGTCTAGGTCGATTTAAATTCAACTAGTTTACCAGCCCTGATAGCCTTAACCTTTAATAACAAATAGCTCTCAAGAAAAAGCATCAAATAATTGGTAGCAGGTGACCTACAAGACAAGGCATTTATATCAATGGAGCACACAATTTTAATTTTCTCTACAGTTGTCTGAAGCTGATTCTGTAATTCTTTTACTTTTTTCTACTCAGCTCTGAGACTAGCATAAGTCTCATCCTTTGTTGCCGTCAGTTCATGAAACTTCTTCAATAAACCCTTAGGAGTATGCAGGGGTACCACTTCTCTTTGACATTGTGCTAGAGTATGTTGTAGTTCTGCTAGTTCTTTCTGCAACTTTTGGATGGTGGCATCCCTTACCAAATGAGTATATAGGGGTGTGTGCTCATTTTCGGTAGCCTTATCATAGGTTACCACCGATTTGGTCTGAGAAGTTGTTTCCCTTGTATTGATTGTTTGAGATTTTTTTGAAAAATCTATTTGAAGCAAAACATCTATCAAGTCCGCAGAAAAATTTGTCTAAGTCTCCATCGAACAGGTGCAAATGTCTTCATTTTAGGTCTCGATGATTTCAGTATGATCCATTTTAGTTTGAATTAAAATTTAATTTACAGGGGTGTCTTCTATTTGCATTCCAGTGGTCTAAAGGACGATTTCACTTTCAGTACCTAGAGTTTTTGTTTCTACTGTGTCCCTACAATCCTTTCTCACTTCTTTCAGCCACTTTCTCTACTATTTGATTTTTTTTCTTGAATTTCTTATTCTTTTTCCTTAATAGATGCATCCTCGCACTATCTACTTTCCTTGGCTTCTTAGTGAGGTGTTAGATTGGAGAAGAAACAATCGTATTTGTTACCCAGCGAAAAAGGTGTTATATCATTACTGGGGTGTTGCGCCAATAAAAGAGTATATCATGATTGATTTTCTGAATCAGGGGCCCTTTCTACCCGAGTTTCTATCTCATGACTTCTTTCTATAGAGGAGATTTGTCCCCTTCATTCATGTGACTTCTCCATATCTCGAGAGGATGGTAAAATTTATGTATGACTTGAGTTGTCTGCTGAGGCCCACTAGCTTGAGACACAATCTTGATCCTGTAGGTGTATAGGTTGACTTTCCTCCATATTTCCAGAGGATGGTAAAGTTTTTATATGACCAAAATTACCGGCAGAGGAAGAATCGCTAGGGGTGTGGTCTTGATCCTGTAAATGTCCAATTTGAGTTTCCTCTTCGAAGAGAATCCCCAAGTTTTCCAAAACTCAGGCCACCTCTTCTTCATCACCTTGTGGAAAAACATTTTGTAGACTTGTAGGGGTTGTATGAGATGGTCCCACTTCCTCTATCAATTCTTTAATGTTATGTTGTGCAGTTATCCTCTTAGAACGTCTTTGTTTTGCAGGGTCAAAAGCTAAAGCAGAGGTTTTCCTTTTTCATGCCCTCCCTGAGACTATTGCCTCTAAGGTTTGTTGTTCATTATCTAGTTCATCGAAAATCTCTACAATTTGGTCAACACCTGCTCCTGCCTGTGCATTTCCTGGGTTTTCTTCTAATGAAGGTACAATGGGGTTTACAAAATTATCCCAGGTTAATTGCTGCTAGGTTAGTTCTCAAGTGACAATGAGCTTAATTAGACAATGATGCCTAATTGTAGCCTACGGGTTCTTAACTTTCCTAACTCAACTAGAAACATCAAGCAGTGAAAAATTTAAAAAGAATGGAAAATTAACTACAATATTCTGCCTAAGAATTGCTAACAGCTTAAGTGTCTATATTATACCACATCTTGTCGGCCATCGCAAGTGATGTATTTATGAAAAATTCTTGCCAATTCTTACCATGGCTCCTCCAAAGACGCAAGCTGAATGCCCTTGACTTCACGCATTACTTCTTCACCTGACTCTTTGAATACTTCAATAGATTCATGCAATTCTACATGCTTCTCGTTCCACTTTATGCCTTCCGTTGAAAGCCTTAAGTCTTCAACTATGACCGCTTCAAAGACAGTTGTGGCTCTTCCTTTCATGGTTGTGTGTCCATTCAGTAAATTCTGCAAAAATTCCAGTTCAACATCACTGTGAAATCCTTGCAACCTGACCAAGTACTGTATCAACCCAACATGTTCGAGAATTGCTCGAGCTTGTTCTATTAATTGCAATAACATGGGCTTGTTATGAATGACATTCCCTCCAATGCTTGTTGCACTCTTGTAACAACTCCACTATTCTCCATGAGATAACCTTACTTCTGTGGTTTTAGTGTTGAAAAACAATGAATACTCCACATGCAAGAGTTTCAATCAGAGAAAGTTTTTTTATATAAATGCGATAATAATGATTAATCAATCAGAAAAAGATTTTTATAAATGCAATACTAATTAATTGTTCCAATCAGCAAGTCATGGTGGAATTGGCAAATTATATCTTGTCAAATCATTATTTTGCATAACCTTCCCCCTCCAATAAGAAAAGGGCATTCTCATTCGTGGAGTATGAGAAAATGGAAAGTACGCATGACAGTGTTAGTATGGCATGAAGTTGGCGGTGGAGTCCGATAGGTGGAGTAAAGCAAAGTAATTAACAGATGTACAAGTGGTTAGAGATGATTTGAAAAATAATAAAGCATGTAAATATTCATTATGAACATCAATTTTTACCTTTTGCGATTGATAAAGCGAAAAATGACATGGTATGAAAATAATAGTGACAGTTATTGTCAATTGATTGGATGGTGTTGAAGTGATTCATTGAATGGATTTTCAATAGTTGTTTTCTTTTTTAGAAGCAATAACACTATTCAATGGTAGTTTCTGCTTATGTATTAATTAAATAGGATGTAATAGCATACTAAAGAATTGGCAATATAGAATACTACTCCAATACCATGGGTAGAGCCACTGTTGCTAGCAGGCATCTATAGCCTCGATACGGTTGCCACTTAAACCCAAAAAATGAGCCAGTATCCTCAACTGATGACTATTTGATATTATTATTTACATATTTATGCAAATAGACCATTTTACTAGCATGGTAACGAGATAACCATAATTCCATTAACTAGGGAAGAACAAAGAGAACAGGTCAGCTCTTGATGAGACCTCCTATCGCTAGACATATATAATGTCTTAAATGCCATTACCCTGGTGTGGTAACCAGAATGGGAATGTCACTTTTTTTAAGTCCTTATGATCATGGTAGGCCACCTCGTAATGAGACCTCCTATTCTCTTTGAGAACGATTTATCTTATTTCGACATTTTACATTATAAGTTGAGGGAGGCTCACTAACTCCTTCATATTCAGGGATGGTGTAAGAAATGAAAGAATTCATACAAAAGATATGCTTGCTTTCCTTGTATTGTGCGAAAATGAACTTCCCATTTGATAGTGTAAAAGAGATAACCTACAAGATATTGATATTGGTAATGAATCAAATTAAAAATATATCCAAAGGAAAGACATACAACAAGTCATTGAATAGATGAACCATGTCATATTTCAAATAAACATGATCAACAAATCGTTAAAATAAATCATAATGTAATCAATATGAATGTTTTTTTCTAAAAGATTTTGATGCAAATCTCTAGCCAAACAATTGACTGTACAAGCGAAACAACAATTGGTCTATCGGAAAAGAATAACAAATGTTGTGTTAGTAATGGAATAGAAAACATTCAACAAGGAATGAAACAACAAATGTACTGTTAGGAATGGAACAAAAAATGTTCTGTTGGAATGGAATAACAACTGTTCAATCGGGAACAGAACAACAAGTGTACTATCAGGAACAGAACAACAAATGTATTGTCAAGAACAGAACAAAAAATGTTCTGTTGGGAATGGAAAAAGAACTATTCAATCAAGAATGGAATAGTAAGTGTACTTTCGGGAATAGAAAAACAACTATTTAATTTGGAATGGAACAACAAGTGTACTGTCAGGAATGGTGTTAGTGCCAGTCTTCGCAGCCTGTCACCAGGGATCTACATGAGCTCTTACTAGGTTTGGTTTGGTTATATGTTTTGCACATGATATTCAACACAAAACATGTCACAAATATGTCCATCAAAAGAAGCTTGGAAAAATCTTTCCAACAATATATCACACTCCTTTAACCGGTTTCTAGGTCATAAGATATGATCGAAATGAATGATTGATTCTTTGTTATTGACGACATTTTGAGGTCAGTTGCTGCACACAGGGACAAGATTACTACAAAATCAGTTTGGATAGGAATTTTACAAAAGTGACATATTTTTTTGTCCATCACATACCAAATAACAAAAACCTCCTTCAGTTTATGCACGGGTGCTACTATGTGGGAGATACGTAGTGATATTTGGAGCCTGCATTAAAACAAAGAAAAATTTTCATTTATTTTGCTGTTTTAGTCATTTTAGTGTAGTACCATTTTACAACAGATGGATAGTAATTTTGAAAAACCCAACAAGGTTTTTGTGAACCACGAGCCATATAACAAAAACCTCTTTCAGTTTATTCACAGGTGTCATGAATTTTGACATGTGACTAGATATTTATAGCTCATTTTCACAGATTTAAATTTTTAATGATTTTTTATTTTAGAGATGATTTTGTGGCACAAATTGCGAGCAACTTGAAACGAATTTCCCAAATTTGAGAGAGTTTTTTTTCTCAAAAATGACCTTATCGACAAAAATGTTTTTTAGTTTTGTAACAGGTGCTATGGTTTAGGAGATACAAGTTCATCTTCAACACCTATTTTCAGAAATTCGGTCCAAGTTTAATGTAATTGATTCTATTTTGAAGAAGATGGTTGAGTTGAATTCCCTTAGTATAGGGATCAGAAAATGTATATATTTTATGAATTTCGTATTGTAGAGGTTGGACTTTTGCAGCAAAGAAGCATTCAAACTGTATAAATTTTTATGAATATCATAATAAAGCAGTTTTTTCCCTTTAGGCCTGGGATTCATGACGGTGCTTAAATGTTCAGTATGTTTTTTCTCGTGTAATTCATTTACACATTATGTTTTTCTCCTTTGTCTCAGCATTGTCTAAGTGATATGTAAGGAATTCATCCATAATGATGCTCCTTTCATGATGATTTCGCTGTTAGTTGTAATGGTAGTTTTAGTAGAATTCATCCATTGTTAGATGCTCTGTTGAGCAACCTTATTATTCTCTTTCATCTAAAGTTGCTACTGCATATCCATCCTTTGTTGGATACCTGCAAGGCAGCGGGCTTGCTCCCTTATACTTCTCACATTTACAATCTTCACTTGGCTGAACATGGCACTTAATTTGGCCCAGGTTTTGCAGAAGAAACTGACATTGATGCCATAATCCAAATCATCTTTTCTCTTGCTGTTTCGACCCAAAACAAAAATTAATCAAACCAGAAACCTCGAGCTAATATACCTAGCAACCAAGTTAAGAGTGGTTTGATGTTACCCTAGACCTGCCTTCCTTCACCCTGAGGTAGATTTAGGCACTAACAAACGAAACAATGACTATTCAATTGGGAACAGAACAACAAGTGTAATGTCGAGAACAGAACAATAGTTATTCGGTTTATGGAGCAAAAATTGCCTGCTTAGTGGAATGGTAATATAACAATAGCCGTATGTATGAAAGTTGGTAAAAGGGAAAAAAAACCATTCTTTTGGAAAATAATAGTAGTTGTCCAGAAAACGGAACAACAATGTTCATCCAAAACGAACAACAATTGTAAACAACAAATATTTCTAAAAAAAAATCACTCATTCATACAATAATGTTTACTCTATTCAATCATGTAATTAAAAAAAATGGACAAACTAATAAGCTATGTTTGCAGAAAATATATATATTATTTACAATTGAAAAGAAACAATTTTCATGAAACTAAAGTTGTCAGGGCATCACCCCCTGTAGCTAAAATTTACATAGTGGGATCATTGCGTACTTGTTGGCAAAAAGACTCTTTGGTGAGAGGTTTGTGATAAAGTCGCAACTGGTGTCCATGCACCTAAAAAGCAATGCCAGACCCATCAATGATAATCAAAGTTATGGTTCCATTGTTGTGTACTTAATGAATCTCATACAGGCCAAACCACCTTTTTTGTATTTTGCTTAGAATGTCTTGAAACCTGGAATCATACAGGAGCACCTAGTCTTCTTTCTGAAATGTTTTCTTTGTAATAATATTGTCCTGCCACTTATCCCTTTGGTATTGAATAATCATTGTAGGTTGTAGAGAAAGTAGCCTTGCTTCATCTGATTCATTTAATTGCTAAAGTCGTTTTGTTTGGGCCTCCGCCAAATCTAGTCCCACTTCCTAGGTTGTTCTAAGAGTCTTTATTTCAAATTTGGTAGACAAAATAGGTTCCTTACCAAACATAACTTGGTACGGTGAATAACTAGTAGTGTTTCACTAAGTTGTATGATAGGCCCACAAGGCCTCTGCTAGTTTAGCAGCCGAGTCCCACCGATATGTTGAAACTGTTGTAGTTAGGATCACCTCAAGGACCTTATTGGTGCTTTCAACTTTCCCATTGGCCCGTGAGTGATACAGAGAAGTGATTCTATGTGTTATATGATGGTTTCTCAAGGTGGTTGTAAGCTTATGTCTTATAAACTATGGTCCCCCATCTATCATCACTTCCTTGGGTGAACCATATCGCACAAATAACTCAAAATAAAATTTATTATAGTTTCTTCCGTAGCCCATGGTAAAGCTACTGCTTCTACCCACCTTGTTACATAGTCTGTAGCAACCAGTATGTATACCTTTTGGCTTGATGGTGGATTGAATGGGCCAACAAAATCCAATGCCCATCGTTTGAAAGGATCCATTACCAATTGTGGCTGCAATGGCATATCATCAGCTTGACCAAGATGGCCCATCATTTGACAGCTATCATAGGCCTGAACATATTTTTTTTCATATTTGAAAATAGTGGGCCAGTAATAACTGATTCGAAGTATTTTATGTCCAGTACTGTGATCTGCAAAATGTCTGCCACAAGGCTGATGGTGGAAATATTTCATAATGTTGTAGATATCATATTTGAGAATACATCATTGTATATGCATATTAGACCCTGTGTGGAAAAGATATTCACCAATCCAAGAAAATTAGGTGTTGCGTCGCATAATCAACTTCCTTTCTTTAGCTGGTAGGAGCCTTGGTAGTTTTCCTTCCGCAAGATAATTTTCCACATATTCGTACCAAAGTGCCTTTACTCCCATCAGAAAAAAATGTTAATCTGGAAACTGGTCATCCATTGCTGACAGATTGTTTGTTTTAGATACCAGAGACAGAAAATCCACAGCTAGATTTTCCTTCCCTGATCAGCCCTTAATAGTAATATCAAACTCCTACAAAAGTAACAGCCAACAAGTCACCCACCCATTAGTAACATGCTTATTATCTAAATATCTAATAATAGATTGATCAGTATATAGAAAGAATAAATAGCATGTTATAGAATATCTAATTTTTTTTTATGGCAGAAACAACGTTTAAAACTTCCTTTTGTGTGATTGTGTAATTGAGTTCAACAGAAGTGAGATTTTTGCTGATATAATAAATAACATAAGGATTTTTAGTTTCCTCTTGTCTGAGAACAATGCCTATTGTTGTGTCTGATGCATCTGTGGAAATATGGAAAGGTAGCTTCCAATTTGGTACTCGTAATATTGGTGCAGTTGAAATCAACTTCTTCAGATGTGCAAAGGAAACATCACATTTATTAAACCAATTAAATTCAACGTTACCGATTAAGACATACAAAGGTGTGGAAATTTTTGAAAATTTTTCAGTAAATCTGTGGTAATTCCCTGCATATCCAATGAAACTACATACCTTGGTTTGGGTGTTGGGTGTGGGTAGTGCAATAATTACATCTATTTTCGCTGGATTTACCTGTATTCCTGCCATAGAGATGTAGTGTCACAAAACCACACCTTCAGTCATCATCATATGACATTTTACATTTCTCAAGCATAACCTGGTGGCAATGCATCATTCGAGTACCTTTTCTAGATTTCGCAAGCCCTGCTCAAAATCATTCCCATAGGGCATAAACTCATCCACATAAATTTCGAGCCCTTCACTAATCAGACTAGAATGAACGCTCAATATCACCCTCTAAAATATGGCTAGAATGTTGCATAAACTAAAGGGTAGAACCCTGTATGTAAATGTACCCCACGGGCAGGTAAACATGGTTTTGTCCTGGTCTTCAAGGGCGATATGGATTTGATTATAGCCACTGAATCCATCAAGGAAGGAAATTTTTTTTTCCCTACTGTTGATGCCCCGAAAATCGTTGCATCAACATCGGGGGATAACCACCTAGTCCGGACCTTAATACAGCTCCTTTTCCGTTGGGGATAGTGGCTCCAACTGGATATAATGGGACCACTTTCCCAGTAATGAATAAAAGGGGTGGATGAGTGATTGGTTTTCTAATAAGTGATAATGAATGGAGGACTTAATCTATAAGTGAAAACACAAATGACTATTCTATCCTGGGAAGCTTCTATTCTTAAGTGCAACATTCGATGATCTGTGTTCGTCAATAGGCATATAGATGACACTATTCAATAAACAAAGACATTCATTTAAATGATAATTGCTTCGTTCAAATAGTTGAACGAATTAATTGATAAAACATTGTTACACTTCTCCTTTTATATTACTGATACATGTATGATTAGAAGAATAACAAACTGTAAACATCCAGTAGTGGAAAGTATAAAGACTGTTGTTAAAACACATGCATATATTCAATAATAGCAACAATGATCAAATAACAATTCACATAAAAAGAATGAATTCAGACATAGATAATAGTACAATATGACCTGCAAATCATTCCCAACGTCAATCGCAATTCGAATTCCTTCTTTCGACTCAGAAATACCTTTAAATAAAGGCAGTAGTGCACATCCACATAAAAGCTTCGTTATAAAAAATTGGAATAATTGGTCCAGTTTTCATAAAAGAATATGCCTGAAGTACAGTAGTGCAACTTGAGACTTAAGTCATATACAAAAACTTACGACCCTTTCTAAATACATGAAAGGGTCTATAAATACAAAATTAAACTAACAAACTACAAAATTAAAATGCTACAAATTGGTATAACTCGATCTTGAATATCTCCCCCACAACAATCTGGTAGTCGGCAGCATGATTCATCACTTTGGCTGTTTGCCTTTTGACCTGAGTTGGCATATCGCCAGCATTGGTTCCACTTCTTGAGGGCGGTTGAGACGAGAATTAATTTGAGCAGCATAGGTGGCATCGTGTATATCAGGAATGATACACCCGATTGCATCCGTTAGCACTTGAGGGTGGCTCTCTGGCTGTATGGTTTTACTAGGAACAACCAATAGGTGTCCCAAGTTAAACTTTTAATCCCTGTGATCAATCTCCCATTCTTTTCTAGCTCTTGGTAACATGATTGCTCCAATGTTTTGGCTGATAGTAATTTACCTGGTGTACATTGAGAGATCATGTTAGATAAATAGAGAGTATTGTTAATCAAATCAATGAAATTGTTCGTAGATAATTTGCATCTAGAAACCGCTCTCTCTGCCTTCATCAATTGGGACTGCCACTCCATGAATAGAATTTCTTTATGGGATTCTAAGATTTTAGGCAAGTTCGTTGCCTGTCCCTCATTAGTGTCCTACCAAGTAAGAAAATCAGTTAAGGTCTGATCGGCCTACTCTAAGTCCTGTCTGGCATCAACTGATTTATCTATTATAGATGTTGTTATGTTACACAACGATTCAACTTGAGCAATTTTATGACACAACAATCTTATTTGTGTTATCAGTGCCTTATTAATCTATATTGCCTCTGTTTTGAAATCGGTAGGCTGGGGAAGACTCTCGAACTTTTCTATTTGAGCTGATAATTTGAGCAATTTGCTCTTCTTTTGTCTTTACCATTTGTTCATTCATTGTCTTCAATTTTTCTAATGCCTTCGATAATTCTTTCTGTCTCTAAATTGCACCTGAATCTACCCTCTGTTTCTCTTCATGCAACTGTTTGTTTAGTTGGTTATTTAACTGTTGTTGCGTGGACAATTACTATTGTAGCTATTCTGCTTTCTGTTGTGCCTCCGAGAGTTGTATTTGTAATGAAGCGATCGTCTGGTCCTTTTCTCTTAACAAATTGCTCACCTCCGATGCCTTGTCCATGGTGGCTGCTGAATAGGCTCCAGCATATTGGGACAACTTTGTCAGGTCATTGGAAGGAACAAATTCTTCCTTCCAAACTACATTGGCTATTACTATTTGTTCAGGGAACAGGGAAGGTTGATCAATCCTTCTCCTTTTTCGCTGTCGCTTTATTACAGCCCTGCGTTTTGGGCTATAGAAGACATCCAATGGAGGAATATCCTCCACCTTCAAAATGATTTGATCCGAAGGATCCTTCGGAGTTATTTCTAATTCTGTAGTAGGGGGTAGACTGTTGGTTCCTTTGCTTGGAACCTCTTTGGATGTTGTATCCTGTGTATCGGCCACTTTGGATGTATCGACATCCCTTGAGCTCACAAGATTGCTTATAATTGAATCAAATTCCTACCATTCCTAGAGCAATCTCGGGTCAATCTGAGTGTCGACATTCACATCCTTGTTGCTCTACTCCTCCTGCCTTCTCCGTTCCTCCTCACGTATTCTCTCTTGTTCTTTCCTTTGTGCTTCCTCTCTGTCTTTCCTCTGTGCTTCTTCATGTTCTTTCCTCCGAAGTTCCTCCTACTCTCTTCTTTGGACTTCTTCAAAATTTTATGATGTAGCAGGAGGTTCGTTGGTGAGCTGTTGTTCAGGCTCGCTTGATTGTGTCATTGGGGCAGTGACTAACAAATCTAGAGGCAGAGTTTGCAACCTCTGCTCTCTAAGTTTGTTAAATTCAACTAACCCGTCGTCATGGTATCTCATTTTAGCTATCGCTTTCACCTGAAATAGCGACTCGGCTGAGGAGAAGAGGTCATCAAACTCATCTTCTTTATGTTCAAATTTAGTGTGTTTGGCCTGGTCTAGAACATTATAGACGACTTTGCTTGGATCAAATCATCTATTAGGAAGAGTGGCGAGATTTAGTATATTAATCTTTTCCGCCTCTTTCTCTGCATGCTTGTAATCATGCAGAGTGTAGATGCCACACCTTAGAGGAAAAGGAGGCCAGACTTGCTTCTTTGAATTCCTTAGAGTCTTTGTAGCTGATGCGGATGTAAGCTGATATGCTATCTCTCGAGCTAATAGCTTGTCTGGTATATACATAAGTGAATTTTTCTTCTCCGAACTAGGTTCCTAAGGTTGTCAAGTCAATCTCTGCTCGAGAGGAAATCTTAGGAGCAGGTTTATCAAAAATTGCATAGTAAATAGGTAACATGAATCCATTGCAGACTTGATATACGTCGTGTTTATAATGGGCTTTCCGTAACTTCTGGTGAGAGATATGAATGGGCATGGGGTCCTGTGGAGTCCATCTCCACCCCAGCACAAGAAACTCGAAATTAAAACAGAGGGTGTCTAAGATGTAAGCACTAAAGTAAAATGGAGGGATGAATCTATCAATAACACGGGATTTGCTTCTGAAGTCAAGAATAGTTGTTGCTAACTTATCCGATAATATATTCCCCCAATCCATGATTTCACTATTGCATGCTGCTTCCATCAAAGGTACCATCTCTATGGAAAATTTTGAGGAGTCATGCAACCCCCAAATTCGACACATCATAGCTCCAGCATAACAATAAGGAGAGCATAAGGAATTGACAGAGTACTTACCCAAAGACTCATGCTTGTGTTTCGCTGGGTTCTGCCTCCATTCCCGTATAGACACTGACTCAGTTTCATTTTCATCTCTGAACTTCTCCAGAAATGCTTTGTTATACTTCTTCTCTGGTTCGGGCAAATGATACATTTGTCTCAAATCATTGGGCTGAAACGAACTGAATACTCTCCCATCAATAGTGCAGAATGTTCTGTTCGTAATTGGAATTTCTTCAATGGCCCATCTCACCACATCTGTGTATGGAAGAATTTTCTCTCGAGCCGCAATCCTGTGTTGGTAGGAATCAGCCAAATCCTTTAGAGTAGCCTTGGATTTCCGGTTTGAGCCTGTTGTAGCTTGTACCGATGTTTTCTGAGGTTCTTCGGCTTTTACCAGGTTGTAGATGCTCTGCCAAGTAGTATTACCGAGACCAAGACATGTGGTATCTGAGATTAATCCCTTTTTACTTGGTCTTGGATCGGCGGCATGTTTTCCACTTACCACAAAGGCTGAAGCTGTTCCAAATTTCTTAGATTTCTTCCCCATTTGGGCTGAATTTGCTACTGCAGAGGAGCTCTGCACAGGAGATAAAATGAACATAATGCGGAGAATAGACGGCGAAAATCAAGTATGAAAGAATTATGCTAATCAATGAATAATGAAGGATTAACATAAGGCTCCCGTGGATACAATCTCTGAAGAGATTTTGGCATAAATGCTCCATTAATTGGCCGTTTAAACTTGTCAATCATTTAAAACCTCATTATATCCTTTATTTTCTGAATAGCCCATTTAAGCATGGATTTGATTTTTTTGCGGTTGGGCGTAAGTGAGTCACTATCGGGAAGAGAAAGGATTTTAATAATAATTAATACAATATACCGAAGCCATATCAATCCTTTTTGAAAGTTGTGCTTGGGTTTATCGCAATCGGTGATCGGAGGAAAGTTGAGTAGTTTTATTTATGTCATTGTGGAATCCCCGATCGCCGATAGCGATATTGTTTATTCGCATCGGGAGCTTTGCGGAGAAGACTTTTCGTTGCATACATATCACACTCCCCGATCGCTGATAGTGATATCGCATTGGAGCAAGGGGAGGGGCCTTTTGTTATGATTGCTTATTTTCTCGATAGCCGATAGTTATTCACGCTTGTCGCATCGGGGAAAACCAATGGGTCCTTTATTATGCATCCTTTTGCTATTGTGATATGCGATCTTGCGATCGCTTTATCGCAATAATAAAGAATTATTCATTTTTTA
Source organism: Pinus taeda (assembly GCA_000404065.3). Classification (NCBI taxonomy): domain Eukaryota; kingdom Viridiplantae; phylum Streptophyta; class Pinopsida; order Pinales; family Pinaceae; genus Pinus; species Pinus taeda. The sequence goes on from APFE030024238.1 coordinate 212,945, forward strand.
TTATAAGATCGATTATATATTAACTCAAAAGGTTTGATAATATTTTGCTTGCTTCCGGACCTTTTGAGGAATGATAAGTTGATACCAATTTAGTCTAAAAGGGACCCATTTCATATTATAGTTTTGAAAGTAAAATTTTATGAAATGGGGGGTTGTTGTATAGCACAACAATTGGTGATTCACTGGGAGAAACAGTTATCTCTGAGAAATATTGGAATATTTGAACTTTCTTTACATACACATCTTATCAAAAAGGAAAATTCTAATATAACTAAGTATACATACATTCTGAATATAATAAAAGCTATTTTTGCTAATTTCTTCTCTTGTTAAAATTAAATACATTCTAAGTTTTACATTTGCCTCTATTGGTTGATAATGATAAAAGAAAACACCTTTCCAACATAGCCTTTTTAATTGACGCCTTTGTCATAGGTAGAGCCTATGCTGCCAACAAACGTTCATAGTTTTGACAGGGATACCTTTTAACCATTTGATTGTCCACGATCCCTCCCATCTCAGAGTATGATTAAAAGAATGAATTCAAAATATGCTTTCATATTTTGTATTTATTTTATTTTCTATTATTTTGTAAGATAAAAACCCATTGCCCTGGTTTGGTGGCTAGCTTTTTGACAATGCCATTCACTGGTTGTAATCTAACCGAACAAGATGGCTCGTGATGAGACTGCTTGTCTTATGCTTATAAGCCATTACCCTGTTTTGGTGTACAGTGTTGGTAATGTCGGTCAGACTATTTCCCAATGATCATGGCAAGCAGGCTTGTGATAAGACCCCTTATCTTTTATATCAAATATTTTAGAATTACACTCTGAGTAATCATAAACTTGGATGAATGTGATGGACAATTTTCTCCTTAAGAGAGAATGGATGACAAGGTAAGAGTTGAAGATGCTAAGTTTGAATTAGTTTCTGTTTTGATATTGATAACCCTTTTGTGGCCACTTTGAAAACATTAAAATGATTTACAGTACTTCTAAATCTTGAGAAGATTTGACAAAAATAAAATTGGGTCTTCAGAGTGTGAATATACCTAATTTCGTAGAAATTGTCCCTTTTGTTTAAGGCTTCTATTTTCAAAAGTAAATATTAAAATTACTTCTTTTAACAGCTTTTCAATATAGCAAAGGCCAATAGAATCTATTTTACAACTTTATTTCCTAATGGTCCTAAAAACTACAAATCCTACTAAAATTGAAGGAGAAGGGGTTACCTCCTCAATTGAAGAATTTCTTTAAGATGAGGCCATTAACAGGAAGAGAGTCAATATTTCCTGATAGATCCTGTAATATGAATGTCGAGTGACCTATCTTCTCGCTGATCTGAAATGGTCCTAGCCACATCTTTTGGAACTTTGTGTGTTTACCTTTATCCTCATGGGCTTTGTCCCATTTCAGAACTAGATCACCAACGTGCAACTGTTTCGAACTAGTTGAAGCTGAATCAAATGATGACTTGATTATCTGCTGGTGTTTTGCATGAGTAATTTTGGCCTTTTCTCTTTCCTCTTCTAATTTTAGGATTTGATCATGTCTGAGTTGGATAGAAGAAGAGGGGCTTTCTTCAATAAACTGAACTAGGGCTAGAGAAGGAAGCACTAGGTTGGTCAGTAGTACTTCTTCTTTCCCATACACAAGATTGAATGGAGAAGTACCTATGGAGGCCTTCTACGTTATTATATCAGCCCATAGTGCGAATATTAAAGATTTGTGCCAGTTTTTATGATTTTGTTCAATAGTTCGCTTAATAATTTTGA
>APFE030024244.1:0-11202 GCA_000404065.3 Pinus taeda
GCACAGTTGATGCTTAAAACCATGTCAATAAACGTAATAAACATCCACGGAACAACAGACAAAGGCATGCCATGGTCATGCTGAAACATATATCCTCTAAATGTGGAACAAACCAAAAGCCATCCCTAAAGAATAAAATCACATAAGATCAGGGATAATCTTATAGGCAATATAACAACACATAAGATGCAATGAATGCAGCACAGAGATTCTGTCCAACCTGCATCGAAACACCAGATTTATTTTTTTCTCTCTACACAAGGAAGTCCCAGGAGGGACTAACTTCCCTCGAAAATCAGATGTAATGTCCCCTATATGTGAATTTAAATGGATTTCGGGACACTGTAATGTCTCTTATATCCTATCTCACTAATTCTTCTGAATTTTGACTTATAAAAAAATTTCAACAGCGAGATACTAGTACCTGGTCAAACCCTTGTAAGCAATAATGTGTACAATAAAGGCAAATTCCCAAGTGTTTACGCAATAAAATACATTACTGGCAAGGAAAGAATGCACATTACACACCAACACCAGTACTGATCAATACCAAGGCCTGCACCTTTTTATTACGTAAATTCAGGGGTTACATTAAGACATTTATTTGAAGAAACCTGGTGCATTCGCTACTCTCTTTCTGGGACAAAATTAATCTGCAGAGCTTGTCATTCTGAGGAGATGAACTGCCTAACCTTGTTACCCTAATTATGTGCTCCAAGGGTCCTTTCCACTTTGTGATCTGACCACTGCAAGCTACAAGAACAAGGATCTTGTCCACCTAGGGTTTGATACAGGGTAACAATTTGTCCCTTCGTTCGACCCTCTATTTGGCAATTCAGCCCCTTTAACAATGGGAATTTGGCCCTTTGAATAGGTAACAATTTGGTGGCTCTTTAATATCCAGCAAGATGGTCTCGTCCCCCTTCAGGGAAATTGGACTCAAAATGGCTAACCCACGAAGTGAATCGACTCAAATCAATTCAGCCTGGTGACTTCCACGAATTTCTTCAATTCGGCCTAGGTGTTTTCGACCTCTTTTCAGCCCCACAATTTTTTCAGTTCGGCGAAGGGTTTTCAGCCTCCTTCTTACCCATGAGTTTTTCAATTCGGCCCAAGAGTTTGCTAAATAAATTGGCCTCTTGAACTTTCTCTTTGCCCTGTACCAGCATGACATTTGCAAACAACAAAACCCTAGTAATTAATTCTCTCCTTTGCTCAACTCAGCCATGAGATTTCGACCTTTGCTAGAAGAACCCTAATTCGGCCCCAATGACACGTCCTCCGCTTGATGAATTAAAATTCTCCAAATTATCTTCTGAATCTGCAATAATTCGACCTCCACTAAATAAAGTTGTTGCAGTGACGAATAATTTTTCATCCAACTCCCACAATCATTGACAAATAAGTTTTTCTGTTGAGCTCTAGTGAGGAATCTGTATGATTCTTCCTCCTTCAATATAAGCACAAATCAGTGATGCGAAGCGATATGTCCTTATCGATTGGCCAAGGTGTATTGTTGCAACACCAAAACCAATCTGGCCAGATCAGCTAAGGTGGATCTCGCACCATCGAAAGTGTGAAAATTCCTTAAATGCATCTGCAATTTAATCTTCTAATTTTTAGCAGTTCATTTGTCTTCTGCATTATTATTCGATAAATAACAATAAAATCATCGATGCATTCTTCACAATAAAAAAATGTTGCAGAAATAAAAATACAGAACTGAGAAATAAATGAACACACAAAATTGGCACCGTCGTTTTTGGACAATTGTCCCTGGAAAAAACACCGAAGGGAAAACCAGTGCAGCAAATGAGGGTTTTATTATTATGCAACAATTTGAGAATACAATCAACTGGATGCCTTTTATGGGAATCCTCCGGATAATACTAATCATGACTGGCAAAATAACTGGAGATCCAAGATCTCCCTCTACAACTAAATCTGGTCCAATCCCGGAAACTTGCACTCTCCTAGGCTATTTGCACTGCCTCTGGGAAATGTGCATTGTTGCTCAAGATAAATTTGTACAACCCTGAATCTGCCTCCAGGTGAGACGTCCAACCTCCCTCTGCCTCTGGAACTAACTCACTCTACCTCCGGGATCCTAATCCGACCTCTAGCGATTGAAACAAGTCTCTTCCGACAACTCGCACTATGGTTTCTGGCTATATGCACTGCTTTGTATGGCCTCCTCTGCAGATAATTCAGCCTCCTCTTTCCTGTCTCCTTGACACTGGAAATACTGAGGAAATCTTCTTCCAGAATCTTTGATCCCAAATCTCTGCTGCTACCCTTGCTTTGATGCTTCCCTAGCTTCAACTGTGCCCTTGTTGAAGTCTACAAGTTGGGTAGTCAAACTGTTCAAATGATACTCAATGTCCCTTCTCCAAGTCCTCGACTTGCTCTTATAATTTTTTGTTGGGCAACTGATGGCCAAGATCTAATCTCGATCAATGGCTTAGATCACTTTGCCTCCATCAATATAAGTCTCTAGAGAAAAATTGAATTATCTTAATTAATTAACTTTAATTAACCAACTTGCCTAAGTTAAACTTAGGAAATAATTAAATTATTGGCAATTAATTTAATTAAGGTGTTTCAAACTTTCAAAGTCTTGTCTCGTGAAACCTTTTCTGGGTTTTGGAGACCTTGTGTTCCTTAGCCTCTTACATCATAGAGACTAGAACACTTGTCCGCTGCTACTCCAAAAACTAACAAAAACTACCCTCCTCACACTGGACTTTTAACCTTTTTCAAGCTCCACGAGCTCTCAGATCAATTAAGAAATCAATAACCAATTTAACATATCCAAGAGCAAGCTCCAGTCTTCCTTTTAGTTGCATGAGTAACCAGAATACCATGGGTAACCCGAATACCATGGGCACCTTTTTCCCCTTCTTTATTAAAGTGACTTTATAAGGTTTTATTTTTTAATTAAAATCACTTTTTACTATAATTACTTAACACCACTATAGAAATGTCATCAAATAACTAAATTACTGGAGTCTTTGTGCTTGTCCACGAGCAATTCAACCCTATCACCATTCATTGACTCACCTCTTCAGAAAGAGACATTACATCAGATCAAAGCTTTCAAACTGTAGTTTACTAAGCTAACTGTGATTGTTAAAGAACAACAATTCCTTATCACTAAACAACAAAAAACAATCTCTAATCTATTTACACAGATTACTAAAGATGAATCTTCCCTTTCTAGACTAAAATCTTCTTCTGTTTTGAACACAATCAACAACCACCAAGAGGAGATACCTGCACCTTCAACATAATTTGTTGCTAATAAGGAGAAACATATGGATTTGATAGTGCTAAAATGGAGTCTATAAGCACATCATCTTAGGTCTCAATGGTTAAAAGGTTCTATGAACTCCATAATACAAAAGCCTTCCTACTGGATATTGACATTGAAGGAAAATATGAAGAAGAAAGGCAAAGAAAGTTTAAAACATTCAACCTCCAAGTTAACGGAACAACCAAACAAGGTGATGCATTTCAAAAAGTTGTCAAATTTTTCCCACTAATTTAGGCTTGGTTGGTATGTCTCTGGATAGAACTTGGCTCAACAAAGATGTCTCATTGATCATTCATTTTTACGCAACACGAGAGGTTAGAGGCCCTAATATTAAAGAAAAAGCTATTCAATTAGCCCATCAAAATGTATTTAGAAGATCTAACTAGACTCTAGCAGGAAGAACTTCAAAAAATGAATCCAAGGTAGTTGGGAGACAAAACCAAGGAGATGGACTATGATCTGAAATCGCAGGTTGTTGATTAAGGATGCACTGCACCAGGCTAGTCTAAGTCTTGGCCTACCTACCCACTACCTCTTGATACCATAATACAAAGCCTTTGTCGAGTGTTTCAAATGCAATATGCTATTGTGGTGGCCCACTATTTTTCTTCCCAGGATCTTCCAATGATATTTTTTTTTTTTAATTCAGAACAAGAATTTGCAGAGAATCAGTAACTTTGAAAAATCAACTTCTACTATTACACCAGGTACAACTATTTCATAAAATGCCACAAATGGGCCAATTACAACATGTCTCTAGAGACTTGAACCCGTGCAGCTAGGGAAATGAATTGTTCACCAAACCACTCGAGCTAAGATCCTTTGATAAGATCTTCCAATGATATGATTCATGGAATTGACATCATTTTTTCTCATGGAGGTTCATCAAACCAAACACAAACCACTATGCAATTACACAAGATATTATTTGATTTCAGTACATAGACCAAAGCTCTGTTATAGATCAAAAGGTTTAGGTGTGGTTACGTTGAACCCGAAAATTGCCTCTTTTTGACAACGTTCTTATACTCCATTCTCCCCTTTTTGACCTTCATAATTCTAATTTGGGTATCAGTTTACAAGGTTTATGGCATAGCAAGTACATAATCATCTTCTATTTCATAAATATCATTTGTCTTTATTATTCAACTCAATATTTACCTGAGCTACTGAATTACAATGATTCTACAGCTGAAGTATGACTCTGCAACTAAGTTCAAAGTTTGATGGGTTGCGAAGCTTCAGCCGGAGAACAGGGCATATGGGCAGGGGGCAGTTAACTGGTACAATGATTTGTTCCTACCTTCATAACTTGGATCGATAAGGAAAGCATTGTAGCAGCTCAATCAAAGCAAAAGTCAACCACCAAGGAAGGCAAATCAAGCGAGTGAGGAATTAGCAAATGCAGATTTCAGCCTCATGATTTGCTTCGCTGATAGCAAATCATGAGGAAATCACACTATTTTATCTTTTAATGTTAATTTCAGTCATCGTCGATTAGCATAAGGACATAATACTCTGAAACAATTATGCATAGGAGTTTTATAAATTTGCCTCTCGGCATGATAGACACAAATTTGGATAATGTTCTTAAACTCTGTTTTTGCAATTAAAGACACTATTTTATTCCTCTATTGTGCGACTTAATGTGTGGTTAATCATCTCGTGAAGGCATTGTGTTGACAACTACTTCTCGCAGGAGGGCCCCCTCGAGAGAGTAAGGTTTTCTTTCATTTGCAATTAGTATTTTATTTTGTGTTTCCTGTAGGATTTTGTTAGCTCATTTAATCGTTCAAGTTTTGATTTTTGAATGTAAGTTCAAGACTGTGTTGCAACAGGTTTATTTAATCATTCTGTTGTTGAGTGAAGCAAGATTTCCTGTGCACGTGGAGAAAAGTATAAGTTGACATAGATCAGTAGCATAGTTTTACATTGCATTTGTATACATCGGATTTTCATTTGTAAAATTAATCTTTCTTTTTGTCAAGAGTAGATCTATTTACATTGTTAAATTTCATTTTCAAGCAAGTGTGATTTCATTTTAAAGTAAGTGTGTGAGAGATTTCAAGCGAAGTGTGTGTGTGTGTGTGCGCGCGCTTTTATTTTTAACAAGTGTGAAGCAAGTGAGAAGTTTATTTCAAGAAGAGTGTGATCTTTCCTTTAAGCAAGAGAAATAGAATTGGTTCCATTTTTATGAGTGATTTATTTACTTACATAGTTGTAGAGAAACATGTGCATTTTGATCTCTATTAATTTTTGGTATGTTCTATGCTTAGAGCAAATTTACTTCAATTTTCCATATTAGCTCAATGTCAATTACAGATTAGCAATCACATAAGCATGATAGTAAAATGCAGATAAAAGTTAAAACATAAACATACATCGCAGAAAACAACCCAAGACAAGAGGACACAAGATGTGGCACCTGCCAGGTACAAGCCCCAATGTGGGGAAACCCTTGATCAAATATTTTTATGATCTTCAATAGTTCAGCATAGAGATAGACATAGTACAAATATACAAAACTGATATTTATGACAGCAGTAGAAAAACCCTTGACCAGAGAAATCAATGCTGGTCAAAGTAGAGAAAATCTTCTTCTGAAGATCATTCATATGGCACCAATAGGATGCTCATCAAACTAAGCCGAACATGGTCAACCCTTGACCCAATACAGCTCGCAAAAACACTATTGACTGCTTGCTGCACTAGCTGTCACTGCTTCAGGACTTACGGCATCAACTATACAGTTCTTCAGAGGCTGAGGGGAGACTCCATCATTGCCATGTGATCCAAGACTGACTCGATATCTAAATGCAACCCTTAGACAACCTTTGAACAACCTTTGCTGCTAGCTATGGCCTCTGGACTAGCTCAGCAGCAAGATAGGCATATGGACCTCCAGCGAACAGCTCACAAGCATCATCAAACTTGGCTAGCTGTCAGTACTTATTTGATCTGCATATGCTATTCAGCTTTTCAACATATGACAGCAGCTTCATTACCTGGCCAAAGCATATGATAAACAACTTCTTTCATCACAGCAAACGTGATGTCCTTCCCGGCTTCTTCATGCACTGATAAGACCCCTTCTTGTTGTGGTTAAGTGTCTCTCCTTGACTGCGTCTAAGGGTTCTCCTTTACTGAAGTTTAAGGCCTCCCTTTTAACTGCGTCTAAGGTCTCTTGACTGTGGATTAAGGGCTTCTCCTACAGCGGCTTAGGGCACTACTTAACAGGTGCTTGAGACCACTTGCTGTGGCTGGGGCTAGTTAAACAGCAGTTAGGGCAGCGGATAAATTTGCAGATTTAGGCCTTCTGTAGCTACCGATTAGTCCCTTCATTTAGGGCCTTTATTAGCTGTGTATAGAACCTCCTTCTAGCTGCGTATTAGGGCCTAGTTGTTGCGGAATAAAATCACTGTTTAGCTATGAATAAGGGCTCACCAGACAGCGGATTAGGGCACCTTGGGACAACATATAAGGGCCTCTTTAACAGTGAATTAGGGCCACCCTTAACTACGGATTAGGGCACCTCTTGACCTGCGGCTAGGTCACTTTAGAACTGCAGATAGAGCTTCCTCCTTGACTGCGTAGAGCCTTCTCTTTTGACTGTAATTTAGGGAAGCGTATAAGACTAGGGCACTCCCTCTAAGACTCCTCCTTTAGGACTGCGTTTAGATCTTCATTAGGGCAGCGTAGAGGTCTTTCCATGGCAGCATATAGATCTTATCTGAACTGCAGCTAGAGCTGCTCCCTTAGTCTCCTTTCCTCCTGCGTCTAGGGCTTCTCCCTCTTGATCTCTCTAGCCACCAAAACCTAAAACTAGTGGAGTGAGATCTGAGGAGAAATGAGTGTGAAAATGACTTGAATGCCTCCTCTATTTATAATGCCATGTTGAGGATATGATGGGGTAATTTGGTTGCTGGCCGACCTTGACGAATTGTCACATCACACAAATAAATTCATATCTCCATGAATACATGTTGGAATCGGATGATCTTTAGATCAATCTTACACCTCTCGATGAGAGGAATCCAAGAAAAATATCAGCTGCCATAAATAAGTAGACCCACATGGAGTTTGTCCCTAGTTTCCAATTTTAACAATATCTCAAATTAACTTAGGAATTATTTAAGTAATAAGAACTCCTAGCACAAACAGTGCACACACATTTTATCAGTTTACTAGCCTTGGTTGATAATTCATGTAAGTAATTTAACACCAATTAAATTACCTGTCAGATGCACATGGAATGTGGACAGCCACATAAGGTAAAGCGTGAATACCAATGTTGCACGAAGCGCCCACCCCCCCCATAGTTCCAAGCCCCAAAGCGCGTCTCGTACGGAAGCGCCTAGGAAGCTTGGCCGGAAGCGTGCTTCCGAAATTCGGAAGCGCCGCTTCCGAATTTTTTGCCACTTCCTGGAAATTCGGAAGCGTGGTACGGAAGCGCTGAAGCGGGCTTCGTACGGCGCTTCAGGCATCGGAAGTGTGGCGCTTCGGAGGAGGAAGTGTACGCTTCCCGTACGCTTCCAGAAAAGCTTCCGGAAAACCGTTTAGAAAATCGTTTTTTTTTTCAATTTTTTTTTAATTTTAGGTGAGTTTGCTTGTTGGGGGTGGGTCCACCTCGGGTTAGGGTGACGAATGAAGGTAAAAAAAAATATAAATATAGCAGATGCTCCCTCATGGTAATGTTAAATTCTTAAAGTAAAAGTGACATTCTCCTTTATTTTTCATTTTCATCCTTTTACTTAAATTTTTAACATTACCATGAAATGACTTCATATGGAGAAAATAGAATTTCATATCCTATTCAAAATTCAGCAGACTTAACAGTTTTCAGGAATTCAAGATCAATGGGATTGTGGCATTTCATTAGATTATATAAAGTATGAAGGTATGCGATTAGCATTTAATCAAGAGCACCAAGCCCTATATGTACCATAGTGTTGGTGGTGTTAATTGTTGAACTCCTTTGTCACGCAGCACGCCCTTAGCAAAAAATTACCTTTCAATCAAGTCAAAATCATCGATCAAGCATGTTAAGCTTTTTCTACCATATTTTAAGTCTTGAATTAGGTAGTTTGATCAAAATTGGGCAATGTTGACTAATATCCTAGACAATCGAGGTAGAGGCAAAGGCTAGACAAGAGGAGAAGAATCTAGATTCTAGATGGTTGATGCATCTAAATGGTTGATGCTCGAATAATTAGTCATTAATGTACAATGGATGCTATATCTATCTTGATTTATGCAAAAATATGCATGTTTTCATGTCTTCTACAACTAATTTGGTATTTGGGATGTTTGTTTTGAGTATAAATGCAAAAAAATATAAATATATATATAGAGCAAACGCTTCCGCAGATGCTTCGCTTCCTAGATTTTTGGAAAATGACGCTTCCGCGTCCCCTCTTCGTGCAACATTGGTTTGTCTATTATGCTTCTCTAACTGCTCAATTGTCTATATTATTCGCAATCTTATCAATCCGTTGCATTAAGTAATATAGGCAAATACATGCACATGAGTCTGTAATACCTTAAAAGTAATCTAAGATCTTCATTTCAGATCAAGTGGTATCAGAGCTTTAGGTTTGCTAAGGTTACACAAGCTTGTGTTGGATTGTTGAATGCTAACTAGGTCAAAGCTCAAACTAGGAGAAGGAGAGCTTGTTGAGGCTAATCCAGAAATTGGAAGAGTCTACGCTCAGACGAGAATGGCCGGAGAAGTCCCATTGGAATCAGAACCTCAGTTCATGGACATTTTCATGATCATGAGAGCCATGGTGGAAGAAATGTATCGGGAATTTAAGAAGGATCAAGGTGAAAGCACTTCAACACCCAAACAAGGCAAAGGAGTAGAGGAACCTCTTCTATTTGCCCATTCAGAAGGCAAAGGGAAAGGGCAAGAGCCTCCTCCATCAACTCCTCCTTCTAGCCCTGAAAAGAAAAAGAAGAAAACATTTTTGATTAAATTAGACATAAAATTTGATTTGCCAATCTATGATGGAGAATTAAATGCAGAAAAGCTAGATATCTGGATTAGACAGATTGATGTGTATTATAGGGTGCAGAACATTGATTCAGAAAGGAGTAAAATTCAGCTGGTTAGCCTTCGCCTTGGAAAAACTACCCTAGTGTGGTGGGAAGGCAGGACACAAGCTGATTTGAAGAAGCATGGTAAAATTCTTTCTACCTGGAGTGAATTTGTTTCTGCCCTTAAAAAAAATTATATCCACTAGCTTATATGCAGCGAGCAATGATGAGTTGGCAAACTCTTCGCTAATTAAAGGCGCAAAGTGTACAAAGCTATACCCAGGAATTTAGAAAAAGAGTTATAATTCTAGGCATTTCTCTAGATTCACCTGAAACTTTGTTGAAGTATATAGGTGGTCTGCATAGCTATTTGAGGCACACCATTCTCATGTTTAACCCCACTAACATACATGAGGTATCCGTTCAGGCTACACATCTAGAGACTAGAGGCAAGAATGTGAACCCAGAGATTGGGGGATCATCAAAGCCCTCTGCAAGCAAAAACAAGGAAAAGAAGAAGCTGAGATGGAAAGAGAGGAAGGCAAACGCTGTACAGAAAGACAAACCTTCATGCACTCACTGCAAGAAGGATGGACACGATGATGAACATTGTTGGTCTTTGCATCCGGAGCTGAAACCCAAAAAGTTCGATGGTAAGAAGAAGAAGACTATTGCTACTATTCAGAAAGATTTGGGGTCAAACTCAGGTGATGAAACAACATTCGCAGCTACAGGTATAAAAGGTTAAAAATTCTGAAGCATCTACTAGTAATTCTGCACAATCTATTGATAATGAAGAAAATGAGAGGAAAAGACATGAGCTTTTTCATATTAGAGTTATTTCCAAGCATCAAAAGACTGATACTTTATTTGATAGTGGATCACAAGTAAACTTGATTTCTGAAGCAATTGTAAAGAAGTTGGGATTACTAACCACACCTCACAAGAAGCCATATCCATTAGGTTGGGTATGTGATAAAGCAAAGCTTCAAGTGACTAGACAATGTAAACTTAGGTTTGCATTTGGGTAACATTTGTAGATGAGGTTTAGTTAGATATAGTTACCTTGGGTATATGTGGTATTGTTTTAGGAAGTCCTTACTTGTATGATAGAAAAGTCATTTTCTATAAAACTAAAAATAAGTATCAACTCACCAAAGATGGTATAGAATATATTGTAAGAGCTCATAAACTCAAAAATAATTACTCTCATAAACTCGGGTCAGATGAAAAGAATTGTAAATTCATGCAAGCAATTTTTACTAATGGTTGTAAAGGAAAAGAACCCTAATAAAACCAATGTATTTGAGGGGTTGTGATGCTAAAAAAAAAGTTGATTTAGAAAAGTTGTTTCAGAATATGATATCCTATTTCAAGAACCTAAAGGTCTGCCACCCAAAAGGGAAATAGTACATGATATTCATTTGCAGCGAGATGCTCCATTGTCTAACATCAAAATGTACAGGTTATCCGCTTTAGAGAATGGAGATTAAGAAGCAGGTATAGGAGCTGCTCGAAAAAGGGTTCATAAGACCAAGCACATCACCATGCGGATCACCAACCGTGTCGGTGAGAAAGAAAGATGGTTCGTGGAGGATGTGCATTGATTACAGAGCACTGAATAAAATAACGATCAAGAATCGTTATCCTCTTCCTCGTATGGATGATCTATTAGATCAGCTGAAAGAGGCAGTTTACTTTTCCAAGTTGGACTTGCGTAGTGGCTATCATTAGGTCAGAGTAGCAGAACAACATGCATGGAAGACTGCTTTCAAAACAAAGCAAGGGTTGCATGAATGGCTAGTTATACCTTTTGGCTTAACTAATGCTCCTGCCACTTTCATGAGAGTTAT